>JASDQU010500999.1:12687-49836 GCA_032191745.1 Picea mariana | reverse complement strand
TTCTCAATCCATCGAGATTTACCATTATTTTTTTAGGGCCCCTATTGCAGGTTGGATATGACTTTGAGATATTGTTATGTAACTCTAGATTCTCAAATTTGAGTCTTGTGCATTTTTATATTATGTTTTCTTCAAAATTGACAAAACATTACATGTATTCCTCCTACATGGTTTCTTGTTTATCCAACATTGTGTCTTTAGGACCATAAAAGGTACATTGAACCTTTACCCACCCTATGAATTTGTTCTTGGGAACTTTTAATTTCCGATACAGGATGTGTATTGGTTCCACCCGAAAATCCCCTTCATGTTCAACCTGGATCATGGTCCAATCAATTATGTGATCAAGGTCAAAGTCATTTTTCTTTAATAATGACACATGAAATACATTATGCACTCTCATGGATATAGGTAATGCTAGCATGTATGAAATATGCCTTGTTTTTTATAATATCTCAAAACATCCACAATATATTTCTACCAACTTCGAGCAATCTATTAATCTTAGCGAACTTCAATTCTCCTTCACTTTTAGAAAAAAAAAAAAACACTTAAAAATATCTGAAAACTTTGTTCTTGTCTGCATAATTTTTCTTCTTGTCCTGGGAAACCTTTAAAATCTACTTGATATTTTTCATTTTCTCTTCCATTTCCTTCAACAAATCTGTCCCAATAACTTCTCTATCTACTAGATTATCCCAACTCACTCATGTGTTACACTTCCTTCCATACAATTCTTCAAATGGACTCATTTTTAATGTGTGTTGATGCCCATTATTGTAAGAAAATTCAACTAAATTAATATAATATTCCCACATTGATGGCTAGTCCACCACATACATTATGATCATGTCTTCAATTATTATGTTAGTCCCCTCCATTTTTTGCATCATAATATGGGTGATACATTTTATTGAGGTTTAGATTTGTCCCAAAGCATTTAAACAAACCCTTCGAAAAATTGGATGTAAATTTTGGATCTCTATCTAAAACTATTTCCTTGGGCACACCAAAGTTGAAGGAGTTGCAATTGCAGCTTGAAGATCTATTAAAGAAGGCATATATACATCCATGTGTCTTCTTGGGGTGCCCCAATTCTTTTTGTGAAAAAGAAAGATGGAAACTTAATGTTGTGTATTGATTTGAGACGATTGAATAAGGTTGATAGTTTGGAAAGCCATCCTCAATGCTTTTCCTCTTATTTCAATTCGACAATATAGAAAGTTGTCTCAAGAGAAAAAACTATCATTGGAAAATACCCATGTATCGGCTATCAAAATAATCACACAGTCCAAGACCCCATCATCTAGACTATCAAATGGGGAGGATTTTATTCCTCAATCAGAAATGGATTCAATATTATGGTAATGGGAAGGATGTTTGGTTGAATTGGAAATACATTTTTTTGGGAGAGGAAGATGCACAAACTTGGAAAAATTACATAAACTCCATCAAAATCTCTTTTGTGTATCCCTTGATGGAGGAGGATAAATTAATCTAGTTAAAAAATTCTTCTAGGAGTTATACCCCCCATCTTGGCTATCAATATTTGGCTTAGGAATTCTATATGGATCCAACACCATGGTGGGGGAGGCTTATATGGAAATTGAAATGTGTAGCTAAGAAAAATATCTTTATACGACTTATGCTTATTAATAAAGCACCCACATGGGACAATCTCCAAAAATGAAAATTCAATGGTCTGAGAAGATGTAGCCTCTGTAATAGCTATATAGTTATAAATTCAAAGGTCCACGACGTCACTCTACTAGTGGGAAGGAGAAAATGTCGAAGATTCTTTAAAATCATGGATGGAAAATCCACTTTCTACGACATGAACGGCTCTACCACTGATTGCATCCTGGGGCATTTGTATTTGATGCAGGAGCATCGCAAGCAACCAGCCAAGCAAGCATGAAGGAAGAAGACAGCTGGAAAGTGCAACATACATTTTACATGTTTTGGAAATGTTTTTGAAGCATTAACGTAATGGTTAAAGGGAAGCGTACTTGAGTATTGTAAACAGATCATGAGCGATTCGCTCTCATCTGTCAAATGTAAAAGGCATTTATGCATAGTTAATGAAATTAGGTAGATTTAAATTCCAGATTAGACAATTTTAGGAACATGAGGGAAAACAACTATAGACACCCTCATCTTTGTATCATTGTATCATATTCAAAATTAGATCATTAGCATAAAAAAAGAGAAGAGAGAGTTGTAGTAGGGAGTTGAGAAGAAGAACTCCTGTACAGGAGCTTTGAATTAATATATAAATCTTTAATTCAGATTCATGGTGTTATGATGTTTTTTGTTTGTGCATGTTGAATGGTCTGTTTACAGTTGTTTTATGCTATCTGTTATGCATTTGCTTGAGTACTGTGAATGTATTATTTCATGTTGAATGTTTGAAATCTGAGAGAAGGAGAATGAGTTTCAATTGTTTCTCTTCCTGAGTGAAAGAATATCCTACAAGGAGTGGAGTGAAACGTCCGCAAGGTGTGCGTTGACGAAGGTTTAGAGTTCATCTCTGAAATCTCAGGAGGGAAATCGTTGTTCTCATTCCAGCAGAAGTGCAAATGAAGCATAGGAGTTGTGAAAGGTGTGTGCAGGCTAGCTGAGTCCTTAGAAGATTGTTAACTAAGGTGGAAAAGAGAGAGAGAGAGACTGTTGTTGCAGAAGGTGCACAGAGTTGAGAGTTCAAATACGCAGAAGTATTTGAAGGTCTGCCACAAGGAGTGCGAGCAGAGACACTTTTTTGAGACTTGAATTTATCAGAGAAGCCCAAAAAGGGTAGTGCCTTTAAAGTATTCAAAGGGAAGCGAAGTGAAGTTTCTTTGCAGAACGAAGGTCATGGCGAGGGGACATTAGTTCATTTCACAGAAGTTCTTGAGGAGGGAACTGAACGGTCGGAATTCTCCGAGGAGAACTCTCAAAATAGAGAGGACCGTAGGATCCAAGGAAGTTGCAGGGGAAGTTAAGTGTTGGATAGATCCACCTTCAAAAGGCAGGATTCAACGTGGATCGTTGATTTCGATCATTTGACCGTTGAGATCATTTCAACATTTTGAGGATCATAAATCCAAAGTGTGGGTGAAAGCTTTGGTTGGTCAAATCCCCAAAATGCGAAAAGATTTTTTGTGTATAAAGAGAAGGGGTGATGAGGTCAGAATTTCAGAACTTCAGAATTCGGGGTTTCGGAAGTCCCGAGGACAAGCGATCGGGACGCAATGGAGTGAAAGACCCAAAGTCACAAGTCATGATAGAACTTGATGTGAGTTTCGGGATTTCAGAAAATCGGAATTTGGAATATCGGAAGTCTTGAGGAAAAGGAGCTTGGACCCTTGCACTTAGAATTTTGAAGTTGCGAGATCCGAGATATCGTGAAGTGGTATTTCGGCATTTCAGGAATCGGGATTTCAGCATTCTCATTGACAAGAATTCAGGCTCTTCACATGAGAACCCTCGAAGTTGTGAAATGTGAAATGGTTTGAAGGGACGTTTTGGCAATTCGGTGTTTCAGGGTTCGGGAACCCAAGAGGACAGTGTTCTGGGATCGAGAGTCTTGGACTCCCAGTACCCGAAAGTCCAAAATCAGAAGGGTCGTTGGATCGAAAGGAGGTTTATATCCATTGATCTCGTGGGAGATATCATTTCAAAGTTTCAGGATTTGTGGAGGTTAGGGCGCCGAAAGCATTACATCAGGACTCACGAAATCATGAAGTCTGAAACCCTGAAAAGGCAAAAAACCCGATACAGGAGTAGAACATGGTCAGAGATTTTGGCCTATCAGCATTTCAGGTTTCAGCAAGTGGAAGAGTCGAGGAGCTCGACATTAGGGATCACAAAACCCCAAAATCTGAAGTCCTTTTTGGATTAAATGAAAGGGTTGGTTAACCCTCGACGTGCTTGTAGTGAAGATCTTGAGTAGATCTCGGCTGAGGGCAGGGGGATCTGAGTCAAAGTGGTATCAGAGCCCAGAATAATTTCTTTTCTTTCTGTAGTAGAGAAAAGATAAATTTCTCATCCATGTCGTTGAGAAGAAGAGACAGGCCAATGCCTGATCCAGCAGTGGAAAGGGAAATGCGCGAACTACATGCCAGGCTTGATGCCATGGAGACAACACAGAGGCATGCAGTCGACGCTGGAGATATCAGCGAGGCTGAAAGTGAAAATGAAGATGGCCATGAAGGATAAGAAGTAGCAGTCGAGGATGTTGTAGATGAATGCCTATTTAGGGTTGTTGCAAGGATAGGTGCCAGGGAAAAAATGGAGATTCCCATGTATGAGGGGAACCTGGATGTTGAAGAACTTCTAGACTGGATTAGAGCTCTGGATAAATATTTTGACTATGAGGATGTCGAGGAAGACAAGAAGGTCAAGCACATTGTCACAAGACTTAAAGGGCATGCAGCATTATGGTGGGATGAACTGCAGGAAGACAGATGCTGCAAAGGCAAGCAGAAAATCAAAAGCTGGGATAGAATGGTTGCGAAGATGAAAGCCAAATTAATACCCAAGGATTATCAAATTACTCTGTTTCAAAGGATGCAAAACTTGAGACAGAAGTTGATGACAGTGAAAGAGTACACTAAAGAATTCTACAAACTAAACATCAGAGCAGGTCATCGGGAACGTGATGATGAAAAGGTTGCCAGGTACATGAATGGTCTAAGATATGACATTCAAGACGAGATGAGCATCATGACCCTTAGAAATGTGGAGGAAGCTTATCAGATGGCTCTGAAAGCTGAAGAGAAGATGAGCCGAAAGCAAAGTCAAAGAGGTAGAGGAAAAAGTCAAGCCCGAGGCAAAACAATTGCCCAAGACAAAACAATTGCCCAAGACAAAACTCAGAAATCTAAAGAAGAGTGGAAGAAACCTCAGACTCAAACTGAGAGAGGTGGAAGCTCACAGAGAGGACAATATGCTGATAGAAATACTTTTCCTTGAACTAGAGGAAGAGGAAGAGGCAGAGGTGGAGAAATAAAATGCTTTACCTACGGAAAAAATGGACACAAATCTTATGAATGTCCAGACAGAAAGAAAGAGGGTGGTGAAACTCACATTGCCGAAGCACAAGGATGGAATGTTGAGGCAAAATATGCTAAGGGCGGAAGATCACTGATGATGAGAAAAGTTCTCTTGAAGCCAGAGAAAGAGGCAGAACACCCAGTCCAAAGGAACAGACTTTTTTGGACTACTTGCAAGACAAAAGACAAGGTATGCAAAGTCATCGTGGATAGTGGTAGCACAGACAATCTCGTTTCTATAGAGATGGTAGAAAAACTGGAGCTAGAGACTATTGAACATCCAAGCCCATATAGAGTTTCGTGGATACAAAAAGGACATCAGGTAAATGTCACTAAACAATGTTTATTTGAATTTAAAATAGGAGAATATAAGGATGAAATAATATGTGATGTCATTCCCATGAATGTTTTTCATCTATTGCTGGGTAAACTATGGCAATATGACAGGAATGTGATTCATGATGGGAGAAAGAACACATACACCCTAGAGAAGAATGGGAGAACTCACATGTTGTTGCTGATTAAGGATAAATAAACGAAACCAGAAGTGAACAACACTGTACTTCTCATGAGTGGGAAGGAACTTCTTAAGGAGGTTAAGAAGAAGGAAGACACACAATTCATCGTAGTCAGGAAGCCTAGAATTGTTTTAACCAGTACAAGAGTGGATGATTTACCAGAGGAAATCCATAAGTTGTTGGAAGAGTTCGTTGATATAGTAGTGGATGAACTACCTCGTTCGTTGCCACCTATCAAAAGTATAAGCCATCATATTGATCTTATACTTGGAGCTAGTTTACCAAACAAAGAAGCGTACAGATTGATGTCGCAGGAGAATGAAGAGGTCAAGAGACAAGTCCAGGATTTGATGGACAAAGGATTGATTAGAGAGAGCTTGAGTCCATGTGTTGCCAACAGTGCTCAGCCCAAAGAAAGATGGAGGCTGGAGGATGTGCACAGACTCGAGGGAAATCAACAATATTACCATCAAATATAGATTTCCTTTCCCAAGGATGGATGATTTGATGGATTGCTTGAGTGGGGAATTTTTTTTTTCAAATATTGATTTGAAAAGCGGGT
This sequence comes from Picea mariana, assembly GCA_032191745.1. Classification (NCBI taxonomy): domain Eukaryota; kingdom Viridiplantae; phylum Streptophyta; class Pinopsida; order Pinales; family Pinaceae; genus Picea; species Picea mariana. The sequence goes on along the minus strand of JASDQU010500999.1, from coordinate 43,723 downwards.
ATCATCAAATTCGTATGAGAGAAGGTGATGAATGGAAGACAACATTCAAGAAAAATGAGGGGTTGTATGAATGGCTTGTTATGTCATTTGGCTTAACAAATGCGCCCAGTACTTTCATGAGATTGATGAATGAAGTCCTGAAGGATTTCATAGGAAAATTCGTCATTGTATATCTTGATGATATATTGATTTTCAGCAAAACTGAGGTAGAGCATTTAAAGCATTTAGATACGGTGATGAGGAGATTACAACAAGAAAAGTTTCTGATTAATATGAAGAAATCAACATTTATGAGGACATAACTCATTTATTTGGGTTTTGTTATCTCTGCAAATGAGCTGAAAATGGATCTGGATAAGGTAGAAGCGATTAAGAATTGGCCATCACCGAAAAGTGTATTTGAGGTTCGAAGCTTCCATGGATTAGCTAGTTTCTACAAGAAATTCATCCAAAATTTCAGTGGGATTAGCGCACCGATGATGGACACGGTGAAGAAAAGACATAAATATTTTCACTAGACAGAGGAAGCAGAGAAGAGTTTCAACTTGCTTAAGAAAAAGATTATTGAACAACCAATTCTGGTGTTGCTAGATTTCAGTAAAGCATTTCAGGTCAAGTGTGACGCTAGTGGATTTGCAATTGGAGCGGTCTTGAGCCAAGACGACAAGCCAGTCGCATACTTCAATGAAAAACTGAATGAAGAAAAGATTAAATATTCAACATATGACAAGGAATTCTATGCAGTCATACAAGTGCTAAAGAAATGGAGACATTATTTGGTCCCTAAAGAGTTTGTTTTGTACAATGATAATCACGCTTTGCAATTCGTGACTCAACAGGAAAAGTTGAACCAAAAGCATGCAAAATGGGTTGAATATATGCATAATTTTACTTTTGTAATTAAACATATTTCTGGAACTGCTAACAAAGTTGCTAATGCTTTGAGAAGGAAATGTTTTCTTATGTATGATTTTAGAGTCAAAACATTGGGTTTTGATAACCTAAAGGACATGTACAGAGATGACCCAGATTTCAAAGAGGCGTATGAGGCAGCTGATAACCTAGTTCTCAGGAACAGAAGTCAATGGACTGAATATATGATCCAGGATGGGTTATTATTTAGAGGCAATCAATTATGTATTCCAAAATGCTCCATGAGGGAGACTCCGTTGAAAGAAAAACACAGTGGAGGATTGGCAAGACATTTCAGTCATGACAAAACGTTCTCAAAATTAAGTGGCTCATATTTTTGGCCAGGGATGAGGACAAATGTTAAGAGATTTGTGGACAGATGTAGAATTTGTCAGCACACAAAGGGAAAAAGGCAGAACACAGGGTTATACCAGCCATTACCCATACCCGAGAGGTCGTGGGATGCAGTGAGCATGGATTTTATATTGGGGTTGCCAAGAACGCAAAGAGGATTTGATTCAATCTTTGTGGTGGTAGAAAGATTTTCAAAGATGGCACATTTTATACCATGTAAGAAAAGCAGCGATGCAACTCATATTGCGAACCTGTTTTTCAAGGAAGTTGTCAGACTTCACGGCTTGCCAAGGAATATAGTTTTAGATCGAGACACCAAGTTCGTGGGACATTTCTGATTTAGCTCAGCTTATCATCCTCAGATGGATGGGCAAATAGAAGTTGTGAACCGAAGCTTGGGATATTTGCTAAGGATCCTAGTGACTGAACACCACAGTTAGTGGGATCACATTCTGCCACAGGAAGAATTTGCTTACAATGATTCACTCAACAGAAGCACAGGGCAAAGTCCATTCCAAATTGTGTATGGGATGCAGCCAAGGGGAGTTTCTGAATTGAAGGATTCGGAACATAATGAATTCAGAAGTGCTAGTGCAGAGGATTTTGCAGAAACAATGAAGGAGCTTCACAACCAAGTCAAGGAGCGATTGCAGAATTCGAATCAAGAATACAAGCACAGAGTAGATCAACACAGGAAAGAACTTTAGTTTGAATTTGGTGATCTAGTTCTTGCACATCTGAGGAAGGAGAGGTTCCCAAGGGTAACATATAACAAACTGAAAATGAAAAAGATTGGGCCATGCAGATTCATGAAGAAATTTGGGGCAAATGCATATGAGCTTGAATAACCTGATGGGGTCGAAATTTCACCGATATTCAACATCTCAGATTTGTACCCTTACAAAGCTGAAGAATCAGGGGCATACAATGAACAGGCAGAGGTTCAGTGGGCTAAACAAATGCATGTAGCTGAAAAACCACAGATGGAAAGTATACTTGATAAGAGAATCAACAAGAGGACCTGAAGAAAAGAGTATTTTGAATACTTGGTCAAATGGAAGGGACATCCAGTTGAAGATGCCAGTTGGGAAGATGAAGCAGAAATTCAGAAGGATGGACAGAATGTGAAAGAGCTCATGAACAGGAGTGCATGAAAATTTTCAAGCAAGGGAGTATGATGCAGGAGCATCGCAAGCAGCCAGCCAAGCAAGCATGAAGGCAGAAGACAACTGGAAAGTGAAACATACATTTTACATGTTTTGGAAATGTTTTTGAAGCGTTAATGTAATGGTTAAAGGGAAGTGTACTTGCATATTGTAAACAGATCATGAGCGATTCGCTCTCATTTGTCAAATGTAAAATTTATTTGTGCATAGTTAATGAAAATAGGTAGATTTAAATTCCAGATTAGACAGTTTTAGGAACAAGAGGGAAAATGACTATAGACACCCTCATCTTTGTATCATTGTATCATATTCAGAATTAGATCATTAGCATAGATCAAGAGAAGAGAGAGTTGTAGTAGAGAGTTGAGAAGAAGAACTCATGTATAGGTGCTTTGAATTAATATATGAAGCTTTCATTCAGATTCATGGTGTTATGATGTTTTTTGTTTGTGCATGCTGAATGGTCTGCTTACAGATGTTTTATGCTATCTGTTATGCATTTTATTTAGTACTGTGAATGTATGATTTCATGTTGAATGTTTGAAATCTGAGAGAAGGAGAATGAGCTTCAATTGTTTCTCTTCCTAAGTGAGAGAATTTCCTGCAAGGAGTGCAGTGAAACGTCCGCCAGGTGTGTGTTGATGAAGGTTCAGAGTTCATCTCTGAAAGCTCAGGAGGGATACCGTTGTTCTCATTCCAGCAAAAGTGCAAGTGAAGCACAGGAGTTATGCAAGGCATGTGTAGGATAGCTAAGTCCTTAGAAGATTGTTAACTAAGGTGGAAAAGAGAGAGAGAGACTGCAATTGCAGAAGTTGCATAGAGTCGAGAGTTCAAATGCGCAGAAATATTTGCAGGTCTGCCGCAAGGAGTGCGAGTAGAGGCCCTTTTTCAAGACTTGAATTTATCAGAGAAGATCAGAAGGGGTAGTGCCTTTGAAGTATTCAAAGGGAAGTGAAGTGAAGTTGTTTTTCAAAAGGAAGGTCATGGCGAGGGGACATTAGTTCATTTCGCAGAAGTTCTTGAGGAGGGAACTAAACGGTCAGAATTCTACAAGGAGAACTCTCAAAATAGCAAGGAGTGTAGGATCCAAGGAAGTTGCAGGGGAAGTTAAGTGTTGGATAGATCCACCTTCGAAAGGCAGGATTCAACATGGATCGTTTATTTCGATCATTTGACCGTCAAGATCATTTCGGCATTTCGGGGATCATAAATCCGAAGTGTGGGCGAAACCTTTGGTTGGTCAAATTCCCAAAACGCGAAAAGAGTTTTCATGTATAAAGACAAGGGGTGATGAGGTCGAAATTTTGGAACTTCAAAATTCGGGGTTTCGGAAGTCCTGAGGACAAGCGATCGGGACGCAGTGGAGTGAAAGACCCGAAGTCGCAAGTCGCGACAGAACTTGATGCGAGTTTCGAGATTTCGGAAAATTAGAATTTGAAATACCAGAAGTCTTGAGGACAAGGAGCTTGGACCCTTGCACTTAGGATTTTGAAGTTGTGAGATCCAGGATATCGTGAAGTGGTATTTCAAAATTTTGGGAATTGGGATTTCGGCATTCTCGTTGACAATAATTCGGACTCTTCACATGAGAACCCTTGAAGTTACGAAACGCGAAATAGTGTGAAGGGACGTTTCGGCAATTCAGTGTTTCGGGGTTTAGGAACCTGAGAGGACAGTGTTATGGGATCGAGAGTGTTGGACTCTCGGTACCCGAAAGTCCAAAATCAGGAGGGTCATCGGATCGAAAGGAGGTTTATAGCCGTTGATCTCATGGGAGATATCATTTCATAATTTTGGGGTTTGTGGAGGTTACTGCATCGGAAGCCTTACATCAAGACTCGCAAAATCGCGAAGTCTGAAACCCCAAAAAGGCAAAAAACCCAATACAGGAGCAGAACGTGGTCAAAGATTTCAGCCTATCGGCATTTCGGGTTTCGACAAGTGGAAGAATCGAGGAGCTTGACATTAGGGATCATGAAACCCCAAAATCCGAAGTCCTTTGTGGCTTAAACGAAAGGGTTGGTTAACCCTCGGCATGGTTGTAGTGAATATCCTGAGCAGATCTCGACTGAGGGCAGGGGGATCTGCGTTAGTATTTATGAAAACTATCATCTTTTTGATGTAGGAAATACCTCTCCCTCACACAATTCCATTTCTAGTTTGGTCATTCTCTCTACTTATCCCCAACATAATGACCATACTCCCAAAGAAATATTGATATTCATATCTCTATGTACATACCCTAGGCATTTTGCGATGGTGAAACTCAAGGAAATCACTTTTTTGGTAGAGCTAGGGGGTCATATTTCTATCAAAGGGCCATTCTATGTATTTTTCCTCTATCCTAGGCCCAACCACAAACAATTTTAGTGAATTAATGGCCCAAAAACTCCTTCTCATATCAGTAAAAGAAAAAATGAATCTCACTTAAATGTTTATGAAGAATATATGCTTATAATATGATGCATAAATGGGACTTCAAATATAAATAAATACTCTCACCAACCTCTCTTTCAGGACATCGAGCGATCCATCACTTTGTTCACACACTCCTCTTTTACCCATGTCTGTAGGAACCAGAATAAGGAAGCAACCTGACTGTCAAAGGTTGGTCTGGAGATGGATAGAGGCATATGGAAGATCATCAAAAATTCCTCAAAAGGCACTTCCAAATATATTCAAAGATCATGGTGATATGTAGGATTCTTAGTATGCATTTCTCGGATAACTTCTTTGGAGACAAAGTTTGACTATAATCAGATGTATTATGGGAATCTTTGTGTTTATTCTTTCAAAACTTTTTCAGTCTTTTGGTGTATGTTTATGAAATTAGAATATGTTTCAACAACTTGTCATTACTTGGTATTATAATATTTTGATGGACATATTTCTAGTAGTAAAACGAAGGTCATAATAGGAAAAAATTGATTATCTATAATTCCATAGGCATTTGTCTCTTTAACTTTGTCTTATTAATAAAATTACTTTCTTTTTTCCAGGGAAAAAAATATTATTGAAAATAACTTTGATTAATTGATCCATATTATTTTAAGAATGGCATAAAGGAAGAAACATAACCGAGATACAAAACGAAGATACAAAGAGATATGTGAAGGAAAACAATAATATAGTAAAACTCAAATTATATTAATGACTTTATGGAATACCAAATACTGTAAAATGCAAAGAATACAAAATAGCTAGAATGGTGGTAGCATATCCTCTGAAGGGAGATGTGTCGACTATGCTCAATCACAAGAATATGATTACAATGAGGCTCCAAATGAATTTTTAACATAAAGAAAAGTGAGAAAACCATAAACATCCAAAATAATAACCCCGGAAGATGAAACACTAAAAGTTTTATGTTCCCCGATGGGGGTAGTTAATATGACAACTTCTTGAGGTCACAACTTATGCATACTATCTCTATTTTGGGTGCTCGGTACCCCATCGGAAATGTCTAGTCAAAGAGTAAATATTTATAACATACCAACACATTCCAACATGGATCTATTTGGAACTTTCAAGTAAAAAAAAAGCACCATTTAGGGCTTCAAAATGGCCCCGAAAGTTTGGGACTCGAAAAACTGTAGAAAAATTGCCAAGATGGAAACTATAATTTTAGCCAGTGGAATAGGTAGGAGTCCATTGGTGTCCTCCTACATAATTCCTCCGCCCTTAGGAATAAATGGTATCATATGAGGAAACTTATATTGAATCTTACTCCTAGTGAGCCACTTGCCATGATGAAGAAATTTCCCTTCTTTAACAACCCAATAGAGTTGGATGTTCTGCTAGTGGCTTCCCTTCATATTAGTGTCCATGATCTAATCAAATATCACATGTTGAATGCAATCAATATTTATTTATGTAGGGGAAAATTTCTCTTCCACATCCAAAGTGTCCAAGAGAGGTGGAAAATATGGTCGAAGTAGTTCCACATTAAATATCGGGTGCAAGCCAAGGAAAGGAGTAATACTTAATTCAAAAGAATTATCACCCAAATCCTTCGTGATGTCCATATTGGAGTGGGTGTAGATTCCAATGGGGTCTTGTGAGGTTCTCTTTCTAAAAATGAAACCATACCTTATCTCCCATATAAAACTTGTGTGGTACCTAATGTTGATCATGGTTCTTCTTGTACTTGGCATTATCTTTCTGCAAAATATCATGAATTTTTTTTTGGATGCACTGAATTCACTCAACAAATTTGGTTTCTCTATCTAGCTCAAAATGAGCATGGGAGGACACTTCTTGTGCAGTTGCAATGGAAAGAGATACGTCAATGGGGGAAAATGGTTGGAACCCCTAGCACACTTGTAAAGGGTTGTGGCCAATAGAGATGTGGAGGGCTCTATTATAGCTATGTTGAACATACTGAAGAATTTCATCCCATGTGCGTGGATATTTGGAATTGTACATCCGCAATATCTGGCCAATCATCCTGTTGACCACCTTTGTTTGTCCATCAGTCTGTGGGTGGAAGGAAATCAATTTGGTCAGCTTGGTGTCCATCATCGACCATAGGATGGAAAAAAAAGTGATTAGGAAACTATATCAATCTGAGATAATGGTTCATGGGAGCCCAAAATGAACCCAAACATGTTCAAAAAAGATCTTGGCTATTACAAGGGAAAAACTCTCTATGGCCAAGGGTAAACCACAACAGACAGGTATGAATGCATAAATCAACTCAATTCCATTGTATGCTATATAAACCAATGTGAAAAATAAGAAAGAGGCCTACCTTGATCCAATGTTCGATTATGTTCCACCGTTGAGCACTACGACCCAAAGCTTTATACCTGCAACAAGTTCTCAACAAACAAGCATAGAAAGTACATAGGGGTAGTACAAAGGGGTTAGCACATTATATAGCATAATACATTAATAAACATTACAAACATGCCCATGGATAATAATCATATATTTGCACGATACCAATATGACGGGAAAGGAGTATTTCTATTAATAAATGATCAGCAGAAGTGACAACATTACAGACTTCTGTGTCGGCACGGTTCGAAACCAAGAAACCAAGTTCCTTCCAACTAGGCCTCCACCACTTCAATCCTCCATCAAAGGCAAGCTCATAGAAAAGAGACAATGAGGTTCTCTCAACAATAGGAAAAGAGCTTGGGGGTTGAACATTGTGTTTAGACTTGAGGGACAAAGGGATGGAGACTCAATATGAAGTAATTTGTCCAGAGTAACTTTGATCTTAAAGTTGAATGCTTTCTCATGTTTTCCATAGCTCAGAATTGTGATTTTATAGCCTTCAAAATGCAACTGAAGGGCCGAGTCGGAACATTTCTAGTATATGGAAGGCCAAGGATCAGAGATCTCCTGTCGTCACATGGAAACCCAACTTCAGTTTTGTATTTTCTGGCACAAACCCTGATGTATGTGGGTTGTAGTGGAGCAGCCTATGTATAAGCATGTTGTATAGTAGATAGGGTGCTTATATGTGGAAAAATATGTATTTTTAGATCTGGATTCATCAAAAAGGGATGACAAGTCTGCATAAGGAAATGGAAAAAGGCCCTCTTTGCAAGATAGCGATGGTGAGGCAAATCTTTCTATAACAAATGCCCCCTAATGTGTGAGGTCAGAGGAGTATCTGCGTTGGCTGAAATACATTATAAATAACCCAGGAGTGGAGTGGTAGAGAACCAACTGGAAGAACTCAATTTCTCATTACATTTTGTACTGACTTTGCATACATGGATTCCAAGAATACACTGCAGATCCATGTGAAAAATATAGCAAATACGTGTTCGTGGCCATGAATAGGAAAATACAAATGTGGTTATATGCCAAAATATTTCATAGTCATGAACAAGGCCTAGTGAAACCAATCTCAAAATCAATCTGAAGATATCTGTATACGATGGAGTACAATATGATCTCCCATGATTACTGAAGTTGAATAGGTGTTGATCCAATGAAAGCGAAGCAACAACTCAGGAAAGTTGCGGCCATGTAGTGATGTCTTCAAGTTTTCTACACTATCCGCCAAGGGTACAAGTCTACATCATGTGAATAAAGGAGTTGAGGTCGAACATAATGAGAAATCATTTGATTACCGGTCATTGAGGTATACCATTAACAAACGTGAGACAACCTACCAATAATGAAAGTAGGTATCAAGGCACAAAGTACATTCCTACAAGTGTGAATAAAGGAATCCGTGTCAAACACTTGAGAAATCCATTGATCATGAGACATTGATGTATTCCCATTTGTCAATGGCAAGAGAGCCTGCCACTAATGACTGCAAGACTCAAGGTACTCATAAAAATCTAGGTCTCATATCCAGAATAAATGAGCTGAAGTCGATGGAAAGAGACCCGCTGAAAGGAGAGCATTAAGGCATCTCTCATCAGTCAGCACGAGGAACAAATCAAGATCTTCATGATTTGGTGGAGATCGGATGAAGAACATGTTCATGAACCAATGACCCTATGCATCTTTAGTGTGTACCAAATGAAAGTGGTATATGAAAAAGACCCTCTGAATAGCAACCAATGATGAAAACTACTGACAAAGGCGAGGAAACCACCAATAAGGCTCATGGCATACAATACACTACATGAATCCCAAAGTGTGAATAGATGTCTTGCCGTCGAATACAAGGGAAACCACCCAATCAACGACCAATGATGAAATGTCGATTGTTGGGTTCAAGGTGATATACCAATGATGCAAGTAGGGCTAGGGTGCATGATAAGACCAGAGTATCATGTGATTCTGAGACAAACTAAGGCTATGGCCGACATGAAAAGTCAATATTTTTGAGGAGTGGCCGACACAAGTTGATAGACTTCCTTTAAATAAGATAATGAGACATATGGTAGACTCTGGCGGCATGGACCCAATGATATAACTATCAGATGTAGGAGGCATCGATAATGTTCTCTATGGGGACTAGAAGAGTAACCAATCGGTAGAGAAAACTCTGTAACGAGATCAACTCCCTAAGGCCATGCTAAACCCAAAATTGTGATGATGCGAGGACTCAATAACTTTGTGCTATGTTCAAAGGCCACATGACTGCTTCCAAATATAATATAGTACTCCCTTCCGGCCCATCTTTTTTTTTGTTTTTTCATAACAAATTAATGCTATGATACAGAGGAGGAAACGAGTGTCGCAAGTAAGAAAAACTAGTTCCAGCAGTGGAACGTACCTATGCTTAATGCAAGGAAATGCATGCGGGAGATGGACACTCGGGATGATGTTTCCTCCAGGGTATAGGGTGTCAAATTGCGAAGGATATAAACAACACTCTTCTTGGTTGAGGATGCAAAAAATGCTTAGCAAACAATTTATAACGCAAAGAGAGAATCAACTAAAGGATCAATATTGCAAGCAAGGGAATGAGATGCAATCGCAACTTAACGCCAAAAAATGTCCTTTTTTATGTCTATTAGTCTATTTTGTGTGAAAAAGGGGTAAACTTGTGCCAAATAGACATCTTTTCAAATCCAATTTACGAGTGTGAAAAAGACAGGTTCACTCGACGATCTTTTCTATTTTTGGTAACGAGTCAGAAAAGAGCTTAACTAAGACTCATGACCTTTCAAATTCCAATTTAACGAGTGTGAAAGGGACAAATCACTCGGAAATCTTTTTCGATTCTTTTAGATGAGTCGGAAAAGAGATTAACTAAGAATCATTTATGCTCTTCTAATCAACATGTAAAGGGGGAGGCAAAGGATCCCATATCAACCTTCTGTGGAATGTCAGTATCTTACGAAGAACCAACACAAGCTCGGGAAGACCCAAAGCTCTCCATGTCAAGGAGGACAAAGTGCTAATGGAGGTTATCGTCTCTGTGTTATATCAGATAATGTCTCTTCCTAGAAAATACATAAGCGGAGGCATTGGATACCCCACAAGACCATCCCAATCAAAGGGAACTTCGTCAATACTTGGAGGAAGAGAACTCGGGAAGAGTAAAACCGTCTCTTGTTCAGAAGGTGAAGTAATATAAATGTTAAGGACATGGCATAGAAGGTATAGAACTAGAACCAGAAGATCGGGATCGACCAAAAATTGCATTGGTTCGACCGCTTCCTTAGAATTGTCACTCTCCGAGAGAAGAGTGGGGTCGATTGAATATTTCATCGATACGACCACTTCCTCAACCATTGGTTGAATAGGATGCGAGACAAGAAGGTCAAGAGGTGCATCACCCCAAAAAACAGGAGTTTTGTCGGTTGAAGATTGCATCGACATGACTGTTGGTTGAACAATATGTGAGTCAACAAGTTCAAGAGATGCATCACCCCCGAACATAGGAGAGGTGTCAGTCGAATATTGCATGGACATGATAGCAAGTTGAATGGGATGTGAGACAACAAGGTCAAAGGACACATCAACTCCTAAAGAAAATGGGGTGTCATCTGAAGATTGCATCGGCATGACTGTTGTATCAACCAAAGAAGGAACAGAGTTTTGTAAAACCATAGATGCCTCAGACCCCAAAGGGACCTTAGGTGAACCCCATGCTTCTGGTATCCCAACAGTAACAAGAAACAAACGAGTAAGGTGACTTCCTTCACAAGTCCTGCAAAGGAATCTAGGCTTACATCTGAGACGTTTAGGATTCTCAATCATATGAATGCCCCCAACATAACTTGCGGTGGCTGGTGACATGCTCCTAGCATGAATTACAGAGGCTAGTAGAAAATATCCAACATGACTCTCAGAGGTTGGCGATGGATCCCCAACATGACTAGGAGAGGTTGGTGATGTATGTGCAGTGTGACTAGCATTGACTAGACATGTGCCCCCAGCATGGCTTGCAGCGACTGGTTACAGATCTTCAACATGACTCGCAGAGGTTGTTGACCAATATCCAACATGGCTAGCATAGTTTGGTGACATAACACCAGTATGACACACAATGACTGGACTTGTGGCAGTGGTGAATTGTGGCATTTGAGACCAAGGTCCAAGGAAAGATTGGTTCTGAGAAATTGTAGGCCAGGAAGGATCCTGGTTTACACCCTGTCCCTATCCAGCAAGATAGTATCCTCCTCCATACTGATTCATAAAGGGTTGTAAGGGAATCAACACTGAGGAACCCACTTGCGAAGAGAAAGCGACATGACAAGGGTTACTCATGTGAGGATATATTTTTCCCCCAGATGAAGGAACTTCGTGAGGGGGGTTTCCCATACTATAAAAATAATTCCCCTTAGATGAAACACCAGAGGGCAGACGGAGGTCCACCATGGGAAAAGTGTTCGTAGGAACTGACATAGCGGAAGGAGGATAAGTGAATGGAGTGTAACAAGTAGAATGATTGCTTAATTGGACACTTACTTATCACATAGTGGATTCATAGGAAGGAAGATTCCAACCTCCTACTGTAAGAGGTGTCTGAAGGATATGAATCCTACCAAATGGAGAGGGATAAGAAGGAGGCATCATGCCCCCAGACCCAAAACTTGTATTTGCATAAGGAGGCGAGACAAAAGATGGTAAGTGTGAAGAAATATCAAGCATACCATGAGAAAAATTATTAGAGACCCAAGGCATTGACTGAGTATTATAATTCAGCAGACCATAATGTGAAGCGGAAGGATCCATCCTCATGAAATGAGTGGACACCATGGGGGGGGGTAGCAGTAAATGAGGGATAAAAAGGAACATCACTATCCATGAAAAAAAACACTCAACACGAAATCCTATGGTTAACTAATAATCAAATAGCATACCAAAAAGTCAAATGGCCAATATGCATGCAAATGGGATAAAGTGGCTGAGTGGCCTCCCTCACTAAAGAAGGTATGTCTTGTCCAAGAGGGACCTGAGACTCCCCACTAAAGTTTGGAGGTAACAAAATTAGTTATAGGGGCCCTCGTGGGCTTAACAACTAGTCAGTCAGATCCCCCTGGAGATGTTATCCTCCATAAAGGTTATGTGTTGTCTGACCCCTATCTGACCCAGGGTACAAGAAGAATAACCCCTGCAAGTAACCTATGAGATACCTAAGTCAAGCAACTAATAAACCACTGTATAACTGATGCACAGGCGAGTAGTCGTAAGTATGGATTATCGTATGGGTAGGGTATCAAAGCCCTAAACCTTGAAACACTGCCTCTCACAGAGGTATGGGTACTATCAAGATCCCCAAATACGAATAAATCCATAGAAATATCTCTGACGCTAGGCGAGTATCCAGGGGTTATCCCTTCAACTAACTTCGCGTGACCACGTGCTTAACTCTGGTGTGAGCGGAGCCTCCTGATCTTACCAGTTATACAATGGAATTCTCAACTCCCTATCTCAGACACATACGTTGATTTAATTGCCTTGGAGAAGTTTACTCACAAAATCCTATTCCAAGGCACTAAATCCTAGACTAGTTTGTGCACCCTAAAAAATAAAATCATGGCGAATCAATTTTAATTTAAAGCGTAAATTTTATTGGCCGTGATTACTCAAAAAGGTATGGAAGTGAAACTCATGATGTCATGACTCTGCAAGAAAATAAATATGAATATAATGCCAAGTCTATCTTTAACATTTTCAATGAATGATATGCGTATAAAAATAGTTTAATTTTCAATTTCAACTCTACAATTCATAAGTAAAATGCAATCTTTCACTAAATGCACTAAGCTAACGATAAAGATTCAAAAGACAAAAATGCCAAGCAATGTAAAATGCCTATTTTTTTTATTTTCAATATACTAAAAAAGAAAATGCATGGACTGATAAGCAACCTCATATATAAAATTCTACTGTGTATAAAAGCAATAACTCAAGAAGAATACCAAGCAACCAAGCAAACAAAGCATAGTACAAGGACAAATAAAAAAATGAAAAACAAAGAGAAAGACTATGCCCAAAAAGTTCAACTCCAAACAGGTTTCCTATCGACCCAAAGAATCTCAACAGGAACTACAGAGACCTAAGAAGGCTCAGTAATCATCAAATCCCACCCAACAACCACTAAACCAAGAAAAAAATCAAGAGAAAGTGGTATACGCGACTGTTCATGAGAAAAGTATGTATATAAGTAGCTAGAAGTGAGACAACATGCGTGTATACGTGACTGTCAAGGCAAAAGGAGCATATAGGATTTAAAACAAGGCTAGGAAAGGGAAAAAGGCTGAAAACTCAGACCCAGAGTGAACAGAATCTGTCAAGTAGTGATACGACAAGAAATAGAAAGGAACAAGAGAAATGCAAGAAGAAAAAGTACTTCAACCCTTAGAAGGAATACCTCTCCCCATTGGAGTCACCAATTCTATTACGAGGGAAAAAATCTCTATGGACAAGGGTAAACCACAACCGACAGGTATGACTACAGAAATCAACTCAATTCCATTGTATGCTATATAAACCAATGTGCAAGATAAGAAATAGGCCTACCTATATCCAATGTTCAATGATGTTCCACCATTGAGAACTTCGACCCAAAGCTTTATACCTGCAACAAGTTCTCAACAAACAAGCATAGCAAGTACATAGGGGTAATACAAAGGAGTTAGCACATTAGATAGCATAATCCATTAATAAACCTTACAAACATGCCCATGAATAATAATCATATATTTGCATGATACCAATATGATGAGAAAGGAGTATTTCTATTAATAAATGATCAGCGAGTGACAACATTACATACTTCTATGTCGACACGGTTTGAAACCAAGAAACCAAGTTCCTTTCAACTGGGCCTCCACCACTTCAATCCTCCACCAAAGGAAATCTCATAGAAAAGAGACAATGAGGTTCTCTCAACAACAGGAAAAGAGCTTGGGGGATGAACACTGTGTTCAGACTTGAGGGACAAAGGGATGCACACTCAATATGAAGTAATTTCTCCAGAGTAACTTTGCTCTTAAAGTTGAATGCTTTCTCATGTTTTCCATAGCTTGGAATTGTGCTTTTATAGCCTTCAAAATGCAACTGAAGGGCCGATTCAGAACGTTTCTAGTATATGGAAGGCCAAGGATCAGAGATCTCCTGTCGTGACATGGAAACTCGAATTCATTTTTGTATTTTCTGGAACAATATCAATGTACGCAGGTTGTAGTGGAGTAGTCTGTGTATACGCATGCTGTATAGTAGATAGGGCGCGTATATGTGGAAAAATATGTATTTTTATCTCTGGATTCATCAAAAAGGGATGAAAAGTCTACATAGGGAAATGGAAAAATTCCCTTTGTGAAATATAGCGATGGTGAGGCAAATGTTGCTATAAAATTGGCGGTGGCCTTGATTGTGATTGTCTTCTTATAGGGTGTTGAAACTCCCATCTTAAAGAATCCATCAACAACCACGAAGACATAGTCATTCCCATTCTTGGTTGAAGGAAGACCAGACATGTAATCCATGGATATGGACTCCCAAAACCTACCTGGAGTAGGCAAAGGGGTTTATATCCCATATTTCTTTATGGTAGACTTGGGAATGGCACAAATAGTGAAAGATCTAATGTACTTGGAGACATCTTGTCGAAGCTTCGACCAGTAAAAATTATTTTGAAATACTACCACTATTTTCTCTACCCCAAAATGTCCTACTTCTTGGCTATAATGAGCATCCCATATCATCTTTGCATGCTCTCTTGAAGGAACACATAGATGTATCAGATGGAATAGAAATTCATCCTAGAGATGAAAGTATAGACCTATTTTTCATGCACTCAATGTCTGATATAAAGCAACAAAACCAGAGTCATTATTGTATAATTATGTCCACTGAGACGTCTCATTGCCATAAGAGTTAAGAACTATTGTTAGAGCCACAATCAAGGGTCAACTGAGGAAATATACCACATGGTTGGTGTTTCCTTTCTTGTAATTGATGTTCAAGTGGAATTCATGTAGGTACATGAACCATTTCTAATGGTGGTCATTTTGTAACTTTCCTTTTTTCTTCATGAATTACAAAGGCCTATGATCTGTGTGGATGATCATTTCCTTCCCGAGAATGTAATGCTTTCATTGTTGACATGCCTACACAATGGAGTACATCTCTTTGTTGTAGGTGGGGTACATGTGAACAATGTCAGATAGAGTTTCACTATGATAGGCTACCATATGCCCATGTTGAATGAGAACTACACCAATAGCATAATCTAAAGCAGTTGTCTCAATCTTAAGTGGTTTTTATAGGTATGAGAGAATAAGTATTGGTGTGGAGCAGAGGCATAATTTCAAATCCTCGAATTATTTTTGTTGGGACACATCTCACAAAAAATTGTCCTTTACTCCACCCTTGGTCACTGAGCTTAGGGCCCAAGCGATAAGAGAGAATCAAAACAAAACTAACAGTAGAAGTTGGTGAGGCCCAAGAAGCTGAGGAGCTCAGTCATTTTCTTCGGGGCCAGCCAATCGCAGATGACTTGGATCTTGGTTGGATCCACATGCACACCCTTCTCATCCACAATGTATCCCAAATATTGGATTCTCTGCATGTTGAAGGAACAATTCTCCAAATTAGCATATAAATCATGTTGTTGTAGGGTGCCCAAGCCCTTCTAAATATGCTTCAAATGTTCCACCCAAGTTTGGTTGAAGATGAGGATGTCATCAAGATATACAAACATAAAGGGGTTTTTGAATGGCCACAATATGTCATCCATCATCCACATGAATTTGGTTGAGGAATTAGTCAAGATGAAAGGCATGACCAACCACTCGAAGAGACCTTATTTAGACTTGAAGGTTGTCTTACATACATTATTTTTCTCAATCAACACCTGGCGGTAGCCTAACTTCAGAATAATATTACTGAAAAACTTGACTCCCTTGAGTTGATTAAGAATATCATCAATATGGGGGATTGGGTATCGGTTCTTGACTGTGATATTGTTTATGGCTCTGTAATCAATAAAAAGTCACCATGTTCCATCCTTCTTTTGTACAAGAACAATTGGGCTCCTGCAAGGTGAGGAGATTAGTCTAATGTGGCCCTTCAAAACTATCTCTTGGATCTAGCATTTGATTTATTCATTATCCATAATAGAACACATGTACATAAGATTATTAGGCATAGGAGCATTGGGTGCCAAATAAATTGAGTTCTTTACTTGATACTGCACATGAACCCCAGTAGGAGAGACAAATATGTATTTGTGCCCTTCTACTATGTTTTCCACATATTGTTTCTATGTAGAGAGGCCTGATGCAGAGGTATTGGTGGTGGTAGTGACCTTTTTTTCACCTTCCGATCGAACCATAAAGAGGAAAAATCTATTGGTTTGAGAGACCACCTTTCTGAATTGCTTCGCAGAGATCAAAGAGACTGTAGTAGTTGGTACTACCTCCGGTACCCTGTAGAGTTGATCTCCCAAAGTAATAATGACACTACGAGGCCTAGATTAATAAACAACATGACACTTCTAGATACATGGTTGTACTAATAAAGAATCACAAACTTCAAGAGGGGAAACATCACACAATACCTCACTTTTAAGGGTTTGATGTCGTAGTGCAAGTGACATTGTTGGCTAACATGGATATCTCATCCCTAACTAAGCCAAACTATGGTGTATGGCTGAGGATGTCGCATCATTTTCAGGTTCAATATTTTGACAACCTATACTCATATTAGGATCTTTTGGATACTTCTATCAACAATGAAATGGATTGGGTTCCCCTTCACCCACATTGGTGAGTGGAAGAGGTGCTTCCTTTCTTTAGAATCCTCTGGTTCCTCTGGCTAGAGTTTTGTGGTAGCGATGTTGACACTAGGTTCTACGTCAATGATATATTTTCCCTTTTCTAGTTCTGAATCAAAGTTTGAGTCAGCATCTAACCCTGAGGATTTCATCTCAACCAAAAAAGACTATTTGGAGGAAAATTCATTAGTATTGTGCCAAGGGATTTTGTGGAACTCACACCACTTTCCATTGTCCTTCTTCAACTTCGAATTACCCTTCTTTGTTGGTGGCCTGGATTGGTTATCCTAGGGATGGCCATCCATGATATATCCTTTTCCCTAAGAGTTAGGGACACCCTTACCATACTTCGACTACTACAAATTTGCCGAACCGATCTCCCAGTTGTTCTTCTGCTTAAATTTCTACTCCATTTTGACAACATTTTGATAAGCATCTCCTAAGGATGAGATGTCCATAAACTCCATTTTGATTTGGATGTACATGTGTATATCCCCACGGTATTTTAGAACCAGATGTCACTCAGAGTCTTTGATAGCCATCTTGGTGTGCAAGGTATGGAAGGTATTTGTGAACTCTAACATTGTTTGGTCCCTCTCTTGACGTAGTGTTCTCCATCACATGGATTGGTCATCATAGTTTCGAACATGGTAGCAGTGTTCATTGAGGGCATCAACAAAAACCACCCAAGTGGGTTGTGGCCCAAAAATTGCAGACTCATCCTTGACATGTTTCTCATAATAAGTATCCCACCAATATCTGACATGGGGAAGGGCCTTATGGAGCGCAAAGGTGATTTTTTTACTCTTGGAAAAAAAATGGATAGAGAAATAACCCTCTAGCAGAATCAACCATTTTTCCAAAGATTTGGTGTCTATTTGGCCTTCAAATAAAGGAATATAATAGTTAAATTGTACCTTGAAGGTTATTTCACCTTCGAAGTGATTGTTGGTTGAAGGTGCCTCCATTTTTGTCGGCATTTTTCAAAGGATCTAGGAAAAATTAACCATCATCACATTCCTCTGTCGTGCGAGGGCTTCCTCGAGCAATAGTTTGATAGGCTCTCCTACTCCATCATCCCTCTTTTCTTCCTCCATGGGAGTTTTCTTAGGTGGGTGAGAGTGTTTTTTCTTAAGATAAACAATATTGAGACCCAACTCTCTATATATTGACCTCGTCGAGGAGATGCACTAAGAACGACAAGGAGAAAAATGCCCTTATACCACTGATCTAGATTATTTTGAGAATGACATGAAGGAAGAAACAAAAAGAAGATATAACAAGAAGATACACATAAATATGTCAAGGAACACAGTAATAGAGTAAAAATTAGATTCTATTAATGACTTTTTGGAATACAAAATACTGTAAAATGCAAAGCATACTAGATAGCTAGAATTGTGGTAGCTTATCTATGAAGAGAGATGTGTCGGCTACGCTCATTTGCAAGAAGTTGATTACAATGAGGCTCCAAAGGAATTTTTAACACAAATAATAAATGAGAAAACCCTAAACATCCAAAACCCTAACCTCAAAAGATGAAACACCAAAAGGTTTATGGGTCTCAATGGGGGTAGTTGATACATCAACTTCCCGAGGGTGAAAATTTTGCATATGATCTTCGTCTAGAGTACTCACTACTATGTCAGAAAGGTCTAGTTGAGGAGTAAATATTATAAACATAATAATAAATCCAAAAATATATATATTGGGCACTAACAAGTCAAAATAAAATGTCATTTGAGGCCTCAAAACGACCCCAAAAATTTGGGACCCAAAAAACTATAGAAAAACTGCCAAGATAGAAACTGTAATTTAAGACAATGGAATAGGTGGGTGGCCACCGATGTCCACTTGGATCATTAATTTTTTTTTAAATAATTATTTTATCAATATTGTGTGTTGTGGAGACAAGGTTCACTGGAGAAGTGTCGCTAGAATAAGTTGGTGGACTGGTGGGATTTGTGAAGAGGATAAATCATGACTTCTGACTTTAATTGAGGCCACATCCAAAGGTTTCCAAACTAGGGTTGCAGGTTTCATTTATATTACTTATATTATTTTATTTTAATTATGTTATATATAAAGTTAATAGAAGAGAAAAGGGGTTAAATTTGATGGGCGCTTACCCATTTTTACCTTATTTAACCATCATCTATGGACAATTTTAAATTAGCACTTCAACAATGAAATTTATTTAATTTTCAAAATCAGCAAATTGACATGAAAGTTAAAAAATGAAAGTATAATAACAATAGTAATAACAGTAATAATTTTTAAGGTCACAAACAATCTAGGCACCAAATTGGGGTATGAGACCCCCTTGTCTGCGGGACAAGAGAAAACAAGAGATCCTCTTATCATCCACGTTTTGTATCTTGTTCTTTTATGTTAGGCATATAATCATATAAATTCTCTCAATACAGGAAATGATTTCTTCTATGAGGAGGATATGATAGGGCGTGCTTCCCTTAATTTTGAGATTATAAGTTATAAAATTCTTTTGGATCTGTTCTATCTTTCTCCAAGATTCTCTAGATAAACTGCAACCCCAAAATTCACATTCATATAAGATAATTAAGGTGAAAAGAGTGTGAAAGAGTGTTTTCTTTTAATCCCAAAGCCAAAGTTCAACTGATTTATAATTTCTTTTGAGCCCATAATAAGCTTTCCACCCTCAAATTATCCTTTTTTGAACATTATAGTTTCAACCGATCTTGTCGTGGATATAAATTCCAAGATATTTGTATGAAATCACTTCCTCCAAGCTATTGTTGTCATAAAAAAATTTGTTGTAGGTGACCCTTTTGGATTTAATTATCATAACCTTTGTTTTGTTAGTGTTCATAGTCATTCCCATGCTAGAGTTGAAGTCCTTGAGTATTATTAGTTACTTAACTATGTCATGGGGACTATTTTCCATAAGAAAAATATCATTAACATAAATAAGGAGGATGATGACTATACTCACAAGAGTTAGGCCAACACAACGTGCATCCTCCAAAAAATCTTCTAACTTATCAATATATATGTGGAAAAGGGTAGGGGATAGGGGACAACCTTTCTTGAATCCTATATTACAGTTAATTTCTTCCAACCAACCCTCAGTGTTCATATAACCTTACTGAAACAAATCTTAACTTTAAAGGGACTTTAAGATCATCTAACCAGTTCCATAGGTTAGTCCTGGTCACAGTGTCAAAATGTTTTCTAAAATCAATTAAATAACAAAGGAGATCACTTTTATCATTACAACACTCTTCTGCAATGATCCTAAATTTAACAAGGTTTTCCATAGTGGAATGGTGGACACTAAACCCAACCTAGTCTCTAACTCTTTTTACATGACTTTCTAGTCATGTATTGATCCTTTTTTCCAAAATACTTCCATATAACTTAGCTCAAATGGGGTTAATAATAATGGTCCTATAATCAGAGGGATTGTTTTTATCCCCACTTTTAAAAATAGAAACAATGAGGCTTTGAGTTGAAGCTTTTGAGAGGCCTTACTCAATAGCCAATTTGAAGAGCTTATGTATGTGAACGATGCGGATAGGTCCTCCAATTTTTAATAGTTTATCTTGGTAACCTTCGATGTCCTTAGTTTTTCCTTTTGAGAGCCGCTTAACCCCAGACTTAATTTCTTCTATAAAAAACACTGCATTCTTTGTAGAGTTGTTTGGCATGTTTTCCATGACATTAGGGGATTCATACAAATTTTTAATGTAGAAATTCCAGTCCTTCAACAAAATATTATAATTTTCTTTAGTTTTACAAGTCAAAAATTTCCTCCATACTTTCTTAGGATCTATCTGAAATAGGTGCAGAAGTTTCTCTTGCATTTTATTTATATAGTATTTTTTTTTCGTTTAATTAAGGTTTTGTATCTATTTATCTTATCAAATTTTAAAGATGCACTGGAAGCATCTCTAATGGATTTGATAGCAATTTTACATTCACTATCATACCAATGATTAGTTGTATCATTTTTATTTTTACAAGGCATCTCAATAGAGAAAATTTTAATTGAAGTAGAGAGGGTTGTTGTAAAATTCTTATAGTCATATTCAATATTGTTCAGATACGATATGAGTTTTAAATCATTTCTTAAGTCTTTTAAGAATAGATCGGCTCTATGCTTGTCAAAAAGTAAGTGTGTTTGGTTTTCATAGTGATCCTCAATGGAGCTTTTGTGAACGGTAAAGTTAAGAGTTAGGGTTAGACGTCTATGATTAGATTCATGTTCATGGTCATATAAAAGATCAAAGTTTACTATTTGGTTGGGTATGAGGGTATCTTATATTACATAGTCAACAACAATGCTACCCAACCCATGGATACAAGTCATCTTATTATAATTTGGCCTCTTCTTTAGACCATTGAAAATTATTAAATGTTGACAACTACAGAGCTTGATTAACTCAGTACCAAACAAGTTCTTGATCAGGTATTCAGAGTTTATTTTATAATTGTTATCTAAAAAAAAGTTTCTTATCGATCCAAAGAGTATTAGGGTTGGATTCATTACTTAAAATAATATCTTGATTGGTTGCATTTATAGCACTAAAGTCTCCTAACAGGAGGATACTACCTTCATTTTACATATTGTAGATATCTTTCTCTAAGATTTTGTAGGGATAGTTCTTGTCTATATTGTTTTTTGTATAAAAAGTAGAGCTAATAGGTGAAAAATAGCATATAAATATATAAATATTCTTGGCATTAAAATTAGAGATATCCATCCATATGTATTGATTGAGAGGATCTTTCTTATGAAGTTGGTTGTGAGGAGAGATGTTCATTTTTATGTAACATGCTATGCCTCCAATCCCTCATGGGAGGACTTCTTGTTCCATGTGGACCACAAAACAAATCCTTTAATATTAGGGTCCTTACATTCTTCATGCTCCCAAGTTTAAAAAAAAAAACAATAATGTCAATGTCACTCGAGAGCCAACTTAGTATAGGCCCTTTAGTCCGTGGAAAACCACAACGGATCCAAAAGAGGATCCAAATTGTCCCAAATTGTTACTTATCATTATCTTTTTTTTCTTTATCCCTAATCACAGCCTTTCAATTCTGAATGATTTCCCATTCCCCTTCCTTCCTGGCTTCTTTCACTTTTTGAACATCCTTCCTTAATTCATCTTGTTCCTCTAGAATGAGGTAATGAGGTCTTCATTGATAAATACTCCTAACCCTTTTAAGCTTCGAATTTTGTTGAGTATGCCATACTTATGGTCAATAAAGGTTACCTTAAACTGGATAAACTTGTCTTTATGTTCAATTATTTTTCCCAACCTCTTTTCTTTTATGAGGCAAGTTGTCTTAATTTGTGATTTATTTTTTAATTCTTCCTTGATTATTGTGAGGGTGTCCTCATCTTTCAACACTTTTACACTGAAAATTATGAGTTCAAAGATCTTTTGTTACATTAATATTCTAATTCTATCAGCTTCTTCATTTCTTCTTTGATGGGTTTGATATCCAACTTAGTTTCCAAACATTGTATCCAAATTACTAATTATCTTTCCTTTTAGATCTATAATCTTATCCTTAATATCACAATTTTCTATGACCTCTACCTCCTAGGTTGTTTGTTTTTTTTCTTGGATGTGTTCTTATATTTATTGTAATATAGCCTTCATTTTGTGCAACTCACTCTCCAACCCTTAAATTCTATTTTATATCTTTGGCTCAATCTTGTCTTCAAAGGATTTAAATTGATTATGAAACGTTGTTTCCAACTCCATTTTAAGTTTGACTTCTCTCTCTCCTCTAGGTGTTTTTCTATTGATTCTATATATTCATATAGAATTTATAAGGTTATTTCGGTAGGTATCCCCTTGAGATTTTTTGGTATCTAGAGTGAATTACTCATTGTTGTGGTGAACCAAGCCAGTTCACTAGGTAAATACCCAATGTAGGTAGGATAACATGTTATAATCCATAAAGGATAATGTATTAAATAATAATGTATATGAATATGAGATGATGAGATACAATAAGAATGAGGGCTTTATACACCCATGCAGGGGTGCCCTTCCATGAAGAGACGTGACCTTTCATTGGGAAGGTGCCTCTTCATTAATTATTCACTAACTATTATAATGTATTTATATTTATTATTATATATTATGTTCATAACATTGCCTTTCCCTTAAAAATGATTTGTCCTCAAAGCATACTTATGGAAGACTTATCTCTTGCTCTGGCTTGTAATATCATCTCCTCATTCTTTATTCCTGAATTAGTGATCGTTGAGGGATTGAAATGATAGGATCATCTAAGGGTTGTGTAGAACCATCGAATTGTAAGGGAGTATGTCCACCTTAAATTTATCTTCTGCACAACAAGGATTTTATGGGGTTCTTGTAGACAATTTGATGTTTTTTGACTCCCCTGATAACTTCTACCTTGCACATAATTTGTAATGGAGGTAATAACTTTTGACATATTTGTCATTTGTTTATGTGGATACATTGATTGGTTGAAGTATCGATTTTTGTGATTAGGATGTCTATAAGGCATCCTTGCAACCTGCTATTTACTTCATGTACTTGTAGCTTATTCTTGATTAACACTTGGAATTGAGTTGTCTTCATAGCCTTGGATTGTTTCTACTTCGACATGTGAAGACCTCTTTACATCAAATGAATCCTTTTGAGTTGTAAGGCTGATTGGGTCTGTATTAATTGCTTTATCCACCATCAGGTCTTTTCCATTTGAAGACTTATGTAGTTCCATAGGTCCAGTCATTGTCTCTTTATCTACTAATGATTCTTTATTGATAAGTTGTTGTAACTTGTCCTCTACTGTATTCTTATCACTCTTTATCTTCTTAATCTGGGTGATTAAACTTTGATTATGTATTTTTAGGCGACAATTCTCTTCATCATTTTCTGATAATTTCTTAATGAGATCATGATTATCTTGCTCTAACTTATGATCCCTATGCTTCTTATCTTTTGACTTGTTGAGTTGTACCAATAAATTTTGGTTATGATATTTTAAGTAAGAAATGTCTTTGTCTTTTTCCTATATTTTTCCCTCAAGATTTTGCTTTGTCTCTCTTCTTGTTTTTTTAGCATTTTCTCCAACCCAACTTGAAATTATAAATTTCTGTTGTGTTGTTGATAATGAATTAATTGGTTTTCTAATTCTTTTATTTTCACTTCCCAATGCGTGTCACCTTGATTTTCTACTAAAATAAAAATATTTTTACAATATGGACAAGGGAAAGCTCCATTCATAAGGCCCCTTTCATACTCTTCCTCTTTTGCACAATAGGGACATTTTTCCGAAAATGTATTCTTTGTAGATGTCATAGTTCACTTCTTATTTTTCAATAAATGATAAATGTAAATGGGGCTCTCCTCTTTAATGATAATGTTCTCTACTTTATAAAGAGTACCTTATGTTCTAACTTATAATAAAATTCCTTTTTATACTCTTGATTATTTGTTAGCCGTGGTTAGGGCTCAACAAAGGAGACCCTAAGTTTTGTGAAATAATTATTTAGAGGTAAATACACACACATATATGTTATATATGGTATGGAATACCATGGGCCAATGGTTTTCCAAAACCATGGGATGGTAAATCTCCAAAGGTAAAATAAAATATTCACTTTTCATCTTCCAAATCTAGAATATTTTCTTCAAACTTCCTAGTGTGCACTTATACTTCTTCATGTGACAATGGCCAATATAAGAACCACAAAACGAATTTATGTACGAGGTTCACATAGGGTTTGAATCCATGGGTTGAAGAAGTGGAACCAATCATAGTATTCGCATTGGACGTAGCCCCAAGGGTTAGATCAAGTGGTTCTGAGCTAGACATGAAGCCATCCCCAGTGGAGGAGGTCACCCCCCTGGGGTTCCACTGGAAGAAACCCTAGAAGGCTGGTGGGGACATGGGGAGATAGGACAATGCGACACTGGATATCGATGCTCGATACATCCACAGAAAACGTAATAGACCCATTAAATGGAATAACAAGTCACTCCAAGGATTTGAACCTGGGTGGAGAGGGTAACAATCACTCCTCCCAACCACCCAAGCTATATTCAAATATATATTCATAATTTTGATGGGATTTGTTGGCTAATTTTATGAATTTTAATGAATTTTAATGAATTTTAATTAAATTCCTTTGTTTTAATTAATTGTGGTGGGTAGATTTAAATTTTAGAAAGTGTGGATAGGTTGCATTAAGACTACCTTGTTTTTATTGAGAGTCAAGACTCTTAGGTCACTTTAATTACTCGAAAATTCATTGAAATAACATGAGTGTAACAATCAATGGAATAGATTGGATTGCAATTCTTTCTGGAGGTAGCATGTGGCCATGCTAAATTGTAAATCATTTGTTTTGTGTTTGATCATCATATAATCACTTATAAATCACAAAGACGAGGTTTCTCCCAACTTCCAAGTGTTGCAACTCGCTACTCGCCAAACTTCTAATTTTGGGCTTTTACAACTCTATGTCAGAAGGTAGGAAATCAGGTGCATTGCCTATTATTGTTTTCATCTTGCGATGTTTCATTCAAATATGCTATTAATTTATGTATTTCCTATACACTTGCAACTACTTTCTCTTTTTTTTTGCGAAGTGTCTGCAATACTTGTTGAAGATGTTGAAGGTGTTCATCTAGCATCTTCCTTCTAATCAATGACCTGCCCTATTAATTTATGTATTTCCTAGACATGTGCTTGACTAGTTTCTCTTCTTGTAATGTGTGCTTCACACATAAGGCATAAGGCAACRACTCCTTTTAGTATTCGTGCAGATCCTACATTTTATGTTAAATACATTTTCATAATAATTTTGTGTTCTTTTAACACTATCATAATGTGTACACCAAAATTAAATGTTTTTTTAACACTAATAATTGYAATAAGTATTGCTTGATATTCATAATAAAAATGAACAAAAACACACATAATACATAATATTTAATTCACACTCATGAATAGTTTTAAAAGAAAACTTTTCATAAAAAATTTGATTGATGAGGAATGCTACATTTAATCCYTGGCATCCATTTCAATTTATTTTTAATTTCATAAAAATGTTATTGCCAACTATATTTTTTAATGTTATAGATATTTGAACCTTTTAATCTCATTTAAAAACAATGGTATGATTATCATTATTATTTTAAAACAATGTTATTATTGTAAACTATAATACTTAATTTAAATATTAAAATATTAATTAATAATATTTTTTATATGATTTTATGTAATATAATATTCAATAATATCATAATTAAAATTATTATAATTAAAATTTATTATAAATAAAAATATTATATTTATAAAACATAATAAAACTATTTGACCTTTATATTATTTATAAATATTTTTAAATTTATTTTAATTTCTATAAATTCATAATTTTTTATTTTCTTATAACTTCTTTCAACTTTTTAAAAATAATTTATTTTTTCTTTTACAAAATTATCTGATATATTTTACATTTAAAAACTTATTAGAATAAAAACTCATTCAATTGAAACTAAAAATAAGAAATATTTCACACATTTTAAAAGTGCAAATGGATTTTCCATTTCCCTACATATCATTTCAGGGATCCGAGCAACATGAGTGTACCTTTTCCCCGGAAAGTTGTTATGTACAAGCCTTGCAAAGAAACCTTCACGAGCGAGATAGAAGCAAATGCCCAGACTTAAACTTCTATGATAAAAACTTTGCTAGCTGCCTCAATTAAAGTCACAAATCATGATTTCTTTATAAGAAATATAGAAATATAATAGTTAAGAAATTAAAATTAACAAATTTAATATTTAACAAATTTAAATGGAGTAATATTAATTATAATAATAATATATTGAACAAGACACCATTTAAGGTCTATTTTATTGATTTTATATATAGCACAATTAGAATAATATAATTTAAATATAAATATGTTATTTCTTATATTTCAAAAAAATTATGTTTAAAAAATCAAATTAAATTTATTTTTAATAATAATAATAAATTTGAATCAAATTTTTCCTTAAAAAAACATAGTGTGGACTAGATGTAATTGGTTGAAATGATACCCAACAAGTGACAACATCTATAACAAACAAAAATAATAATAAAATAATTATATGAAAATTACTAAATATATTATTTTAAAAAAATACAAAAAATAACGGAAGTGGGCTCTATCAAGCGAGAGCGAGGATGTGGGCATGCTGGAGTGTCCATGCCTTTCAAACACCTCATCTAATCGGAACAGAGGAAATAAGGAAGTAGGGCTGGTTCAAATGCCTATAACATTAAAAAATAGTTGAAAGTAACATTTTGACGAAATTAAAAATAATTTCCACATTGTCCTAATCCTGGCATCCGCATTTCCCTGTCTTTCAACAAGTCCCCACAAAATTATTATAAAACTATTATTTGATTTAATAATTATCTTAATTTAAAAATTTTAAAGAATATATAATACTTAATTTGAATATTAAAATATTAATTAATAATTAAATTCTTAAATCATATTAAATTTTTTTTAAGTTTTCCATTCTAAAAAAAAGTGTGTACTTTTAAAGATTTGATCGATTTGATGCCTTTAGATGTTTGGTAAATTCAAAATTAAATAGATCTAAATTAATTGTTATTCATTCAACTTTTTTAATTTATTATTAATTTATTATATAAATTTAAATATTTTACTAAATAACTTTTTAACTTATTATTAATTTATTATTATTTTAACAAATTACTTTCCAGTAACCTTTCTTCTTACTCAATTATATATATATATATATATAGTTACATAAACATCTCCCTCATACCCATACTAGGCTAGGCTCTAGAGGCAGCATACTATACTCATATAAACCTTTTCCCCAAAGTTGTCTTCGAAAATTAGCTCGAAACAAATACCAAGACGGCAACAATCTTTTGGTTTTGCAGATATAAACTTGTGCGCATAAAGGTTTCATCGTAAACAGCTAGGTGAACATATGGACTTGTTCATGTCACAACTCTAACATAATATTTTTTTTTTGTTTGTTAATTTGTGCGGGACCTGTTGGCTACGCGATTAATCTGTGGCTTGAGAAACCGCGACTCAGGGGCATCTAAGCCATCAAAATCACCCGGGGATCGCAGCATCTAAGCCGTCAAAATCACCCAGCCGTCAAAATCACCCGGGGATCGCACCTGACCTGAGCCACACCAACCCTTAACATGGTTGGATTTTTTGTCCCTGCAGGTTTCGAACCGGTGACTTTAACATCACAGAGTGGCTTAACAACACACTCCGTCACCGACTGTCCTACACCTCGGGGACAACTCTAACATAATATTATTATTGTCCTTATTATTATTTAATTTAAATTTTTAAATATTGTATTTTTTTAAATAATGTAAAAAAGTTATTAATTAATATTTTAATATTTAAAAAAAGTATTATAATTTTTTTATTAAGTAATAGAAGTTTATATATTTTATTATTATTGTATTTGAATCGGAATAATATTTCTCTATTGTTTTGAATGGGAATAATATTTTTTGAATGGGAATACTACTTTTTTGTTGTTTTGAAATTAATATTTTTCCACCATTTGGAATGGGCATACTAGTTTTATGTGGTTTTGAAATTATATCTTCTGTGTGGTTTTGAAATTATATCTCTGCGATTTTGAACGGGAATAATACTTTTCTTTTATTTTTAGATATTTTATTTCTAAGATTATATATCTAAGGTTTTCAATGACAATTATATATGTGTGTGTGTGTGTGTGTGTGTGTATTTCAAGGAGATATTTTATTTCTAAGATTATATATCTAGGGTTTTGAACGCGAATAATCTATCTCTGTAATTTCTCTACCCATAAATTATTTTTGGCTTCTTCAAGGGGTTGAGCATTTGGACATCTGAAACGAGGTGAGTCACTTCTTACTTTGATTCAATTTTAATTTTAAGTAAAGAGATTTAAATATATATATTTTATTTTTTTTTATTTTAAGTTTTAACAGTAAAAGTTGATTTGAGAGATAAAGTCAATCCATAATAATAATTGTTACATCTTTTTTCTCTTCTTTTCAATATGAGCACTCCACCACCTATTCCAAAAACTAGGCCTAACAAGGGGAGGCCCCCCAAAATCACCCTAGAGATCCTTTAGGATTATATGGAATCACTAGAAAAAAAAAGAGATGCCAAAATCCAAATAGAGTTAGAAACATTAGAAAAAGGAGTGAAGAAAGAGATCTAAAACTCCAAATAGAGCTAGAGGCAATGATTGATAAAAAAAATTAAAGATACCATTCAAACTCAAATAGAGGATAGATTCTTAGGGTTCAAGAGTGAATTGCAGATAATGACGGATAGAATTCAAGAAATGGAAAAACATAAACAATCAACTCAAGAAGGAGGGGTTGAAGAATATCACAACTTGAGAGATAGGATTAAAGAGATAGAAGAAAAACTAACCAACAATTTGACCCTCATTAATATGGAAAACAAATTGGATATCAAACCCATCAAAGAGGAAATGAATAAGCTAATTGAATTGGACCATGAACGTAACAAAAGAGCCTTGAACCTCATAATTTTTGTTATAAAAGAACAACAAGAGGAGGATACACTAGCAATAGTAAAAGAAGAATTAAAAAATAAATCGCAAATTGATACAACTTACCTCATAGAAGAAAAGAGACTAGGAAAAATAATTGATGACAAAGATAGGTTGATCCATGTGAAAGTAAGTTGTAATGACCATAAATATAGCATACTTAGTAAATCTCCGAGCTTAAAAGGGTCAGAAATATTTATAAATGAAGACCTCATTCCTGAAGACCAAGCTGAATTAAGGAAGGAAGTTCAAAAGGTAAAAGAAGCCAGGAAAGAAGGAAAATGGGCAATAATTAGAAAAAGAAAAGCTATTGTTAGGGATAGAGACCAGATGGATAATAATAAATAGGAATTTGGGACACTTGGGATCCTTTTTTGGAATTGTCGTGGTTTTCCATGGCGCAAAGGTCCTATGATAAGTTGGATCCCAAGTGATATTGACATTATCTGTCTAGCTAAAACTTGGGAGCATGAGGAGTCTAAGGTCCCTAACATGGAAGGATTTATCTTGTGGTCGGCATGGAACAAAAAATCCCACTGTAGAGGGATAGGAGGCATATCTTGTTATATTATAAAAATCATTTCTCCTCACATTCAACTTCATAAGATTGACCCTCTTAATCAATACATTTGGATAGAAATTTCAGACACCAATGCTAAGAAGATGTATATAGCAATTTGTTATTTTGCACCTATTAATTCTACTTTTTATAAGAAAAATAATCTAAACAAAAATTGTCCCTATAATAATTTAGAACAAGATATTTATAATTAAAAAAATGAAGGTAATATCCTCCTGCTAGGAAACTTTAATGCTAGGAATGCAACTAAACAAGCTACTCTTTTAAGTGATGACTCCAACCATAATCCTTTATGGCTAGATGAGGACCTTGCTTTATCTAATATCTACAAAAGAAGCTCTGAAGCCCAAATTGAGAATTTGTTTGGTACTGAATTGGTCAAGCTCTACAGCTCTCAAGACCTAATAATTTGCAATGGAGTAATGAAGTGGCCAAACTCCAACCAAATGACCTGTATTCATGGGCTAGGTAGTAGTATTGTAGATTATGTGATATCTGATATCCCCGTTTCCAACCAAATAACAATTTTTGACCTTTTAAATGACCATGAGCCTAACTCTGATCATAAATCTTTAACCCTACCTCTAGAATTTTCCATTCATAGGAGCACCATTGAAGAGAATTCTGATAATCAAAGGAATTTGCGCTTTGACAAAAGTAAAGTTGACATTTTCTTAAAGGATTTAAATAGTAAATTAAACCTCCTAACTTATAAGGACAACATTGAAGAACTCTATCATAATTTTACAACTACCCTTTCCAC
>JASDQU010500999.1:2284-12415 GCA_032191745.1 Picea mariana | reverse complement strand
AGAGCCAAATTCTAAAACGCAATACTAAAGAAAATAATAGGATTCCCTTAACGGACTGGAATTCCTACCTTAAAAGTCTTTACGAGTTCCCTAATGCCATGGACACCATTCCTATTGTCCCTACAAAGGAAGAAGTTTTTTCTTTAGATGACATAGAGTTCAGAGTTAAGCGGCTCGCAAATGGGAAAGCTAAGAACATTGAAGGCTACCAATCTTAAGATTTTAAAATCGGAGGGCCAATCCTTATCCCTCACATACACAAGTTCTTCAATTTAGCAGTCAATCAGGGCTTCCCTAAACCTTGGAAGCAAAGCCTCATTGTTCCTATTTTTAAAAATGGGGATAAAAACATTCCCTCTAATTATAGGACCATTATGATTAGCTTGATTTTAGCCAAGCTTTATGGAATTATTTTGGAAAAGAAGATTAGCATTTGGCTAGACAATCACAGTAAAAGAGATAAAGGCCAGGTCGGGTTTAGGAGATATCATTCAACTGTGGACCATCTTGTTACCTTTAGGATCATTGCAGAGGAGTTCCGCAATACTAAAACCAATATGTTTTTTTGTTTTATTGACTTTAGAAAAGCTTTTGACATGGCTCCTAGGAAAAACCCTTGGAATAGGTTGGAAGAGATAAAAGTGCCTCTCGAGTTGAGGGCTACTGCAATAAGGATGTATGAGAACGTTATTGCTAAGTTTAAAAAAACTAAGGGCTGGTCAAAAGAGATTAACTACAATATCAGAGTCAAACAAGGTTGTCCCTTGTCCCCTACCCTTTTTGGCATATACATTGATAAGTTAGAAGAATGCTTGGAAAAATCAGGTTGTGTCGACCCTACTCTCACTAGTATAATTATCAATATTCTTCTTTATGCTAATGATATCATTCTTATGGCAAGGATTCCCCATGATCTTGAAAACCTAAGAATCCTCAAGGATTGTTGCTCCAATATGGGTATAACTGTTAATACTGATAAGACTAAGGTCATGATTATTAAATCCAATAAGATCCCTTATGATACCTTTGTATATGACGACAACAACATGGAGGAAGTGAATTCATACAAATATCTTGGAATTGATATTCACCACAAGCTCAATTGGAATTATAGCATTGAGAAAAAAATTATTGGGAGATGGAAAGATTATTATGGGCTTGAAAACAATTGTAAATCAACCGATATTTGGAGTTGGGATAAGAAGAAACTCCTCTTTGAGACTCTTGTTACTCCTGTTATTCTTTATGGATGTGAAGTCTGGGGATGTAGTATCTCTCATGAATCCTGGAGAAAGATAGAGCAAATACAAAAGAATTTAATCACCTATAATCTCAAAATTAAAGGAAATACGCCCTATCTCATCCTCCTCATAGAAACAAGCCTCTCCCCCATTGAGAGAATGGCTATGACTAGATACCTAATGTATAAGAACAAGTTAAACAACATGGAAGAAAAGAGGCTACCTAAAATTACTTCAAAATCAAGTCATAACCACCATTGACTCAAGTGAGGATGGCACAAAGACGCCCGGTCTTGGCTAAACTATTGGGGAATCATGGAAGAAACCATTTTGCAGAATAAAGATACTATTAAAAAAACGTCAAATCAAAATTTAAGGAAAAAATGTGGTGTGATAAATAGTTAGAGGAAAAAAGAAAATTAAGGTATTATAAAGATGTAATCAACCATAATCTAGAAGATCAAAATTATCTATCTGTTTTGCCAAGTGTAAAGAAAAAAAAAAACATTGCTAAGATAAGAACAAATTCTCACGAGCTCCTTAGTGAAACTGGGCGTTGGTCAATTCCTAAAACGCCATGGGATGAAAGAGTGTGTCGCCTTTGTGACACTAAGAAGGTTGAAGATGAAAAGCACTTTCTCTTAGATTGTCCAGCCTGTACCCATATTAGATCTCATTTTCAAAATATTGATCACACTACCAACCTTCCTAACCTCTTAACTCAACAAAAGTATGGTGATCTTGGAAAGCTTCTCTTAATGTTTTTCGAGCACAGAAACAAAATTATAAAAAATCACAAGCAATCACTTACCCTCCTAAGGTCCGATAGACCAATTAAGTCTTAATGGACGTTAATCATCATCATCATCATCATCATGAATGTTTATAAACTTTTATTATTAAAAAAAAATTTAATTAAAATTTTTAAATATAATCTTTTTAAAAATATAAGAAATAATTAATAATATTTAAATTATTATTATTTAAAATGATATCTCTATGTTCAATATAATATTATTATCACTCAATTTAAGTTAATTTTGTGTTATTTAAAATTATTATTTTTTAAATCTAAATAAATAGTGCATTTAAATTCAAAATTGTATTATCATGGTAATTATTATTGAATATATTTTCTTGATGACCTACTTCCATTTTTTAAGTTTAATTGAGAAAATCAAATAACTTTTATTGAGAATTACACAAAGATAATATATTAAATAATTGTATATTAATATATTGTATTATTTTTTCTCATCTAGGATTTTCAATTTTGTAGTTGATTGTTTTTTTTTATTCTAAGAGTGTAAACTTTATAGCCAAACAAGAAACTATGTTTATTTTTCTCATTGGATTTTTTATTTTAAAACTTACTATATATGAACTAAGCTTCTATGTAGCATTGGTTAATTAGCATAATAATCCAGTTCTAACTAAAGTCTATCATAGTTGTGAGAACTATAATGTTTTGTATTATGGAGTAATTTTAATTGTAGATTTTAGTTGTTGAGATTGCATAATTCAAGTGTTTCAAAGATTTTTCAATTTAGATTTGTATTTTTAGTATTGTAGACTTGAGATCCAACCACTCACTATAACCTAATAATAGATTCAACTCAATATAACCTAATAATAGATTCAACTCAATAATAGATCCAGTTCATCTAAAAACCCAACCACAAAGAAAATGGTAGGCTTCTCATGAATTAAGTTAAGGATTACTACCCCCGGATGGGGTGATACCAGGTAGCTTGTGCACACAAGACATGGAGAGGCCAATCGGCCAGCTAGTCAGCTAGTTGGCACTCGCAGGTACTAGCACTCCTAGCACGTCCCATCCCCTCTTGACACATCACCTTGCAATTTAAGTTTCCACATCACCACCATGCCGAACCTTCAAGCTAGGATCCCATTGCATGAGCTGGAGAACTTGCAGGGAGATATTGCGCATGGAGAGACGCACATCACCTCAATGGTCACCTCCCCGTCCCAGATCAGGAGCCCTCATAGCCAAACTCAGGGGCATTTTCACTCTAGCATCTCCCGACACCTTCTCTCCACCTCACAGGTTTCTGTTGATCTTTAAGATCTGAGCATCAACCCTCCCAGCCTCGACACCCCTTATGTCAGGCCTGAGAGGCAAGTCTAGAAGAGGCACAACCTAGTATGCAACCAGGGGAAGAAAAATGCCAAATTCGGCCCACCTCTTGGACACTGAAATGCCTGGAACTGATATCCCTCCAGTTTTTTATGTTCTTCCTGTCCTGCCTCCTATTTTAGCTCATGCTCTAGCAAAGACGCAGCTTGAAGCCACTCAATAAATTCTGCCTCTATCAAATGAGTATGGCTGCCGAGTTGAATGGTTCGACACCTTTAGGAACTCCCTGGGCTACACACCACCCCCACCCTCTCCTCTTCCACCACCACGACCACCTCCCTCCTTTACCCTGTCGCGCCACCTTTCTGAATCCACCTCCGCCAATTCGACGGATTCCCCAATTCATCCCCCTTGCCACAACCATGCTAACCAGGAAGAAATCACTCAGGCTTTGAGTGATCTGGCCAAAGGACAACAGGACATCAAAACAGCCCTCAGAGATTTACAAACACAGGACGAAGAACAAAGGAGCAGGGTGGATAAACTGCTACTCTTCCTCCAAGACCTCAGATAGGAAAGTGTTGAATGAGACAAGGGCAAGATGAAGAATACCCAAGTCTTCGCAAGCCCATCTTATGGTCCAAGTCTCTGAAAAAGTTCTCTTTTTTCTAATCTTTTACTCCATGTTTTTTCAGTTCGTTAAGAAACTGTATAGACAGTCAACTTTTCTTAGACAGTCAGCTCTGCTTAGATTAAAACTCAGACAGCCCAAAGCCCTGTGCGACATAGTAGGTTTTCTCAGTACGATCACTTCTATTTATTTTTGGACAAGTGCCATCATATTTTGGACAAGTGTCATTAAATTTTTTAATCAGGGCCAACAGTGGTTTCCCAACCGAGCACTATTGACACCTAGAACAGACATATTGTAAATTTTCAGAAAGCTCTAATATACTTACTAACTTACCAAAAAAAAAAATATTAGTTAAGGATTACCATTTTAATCCTTTTTTTTCATTCGATGATGTCCTCTAAATCTGAAAGGATTTATTTCCTCGGAAATGTTACACTACATACACTTACACTTGAGCAAGGCTCAATTATCATTATTTAATGGCCTAGAATTTCAAGGGTCAAATGTAAAGGGTGTGTAATAATTCAATTTAAAAAGTTATTATTAGCATAATTTAAAATAAATAATATACATTCTAATATAATATTGAGAATTTTAATATTTTTTAAAATTTTACTTTGAAATATGGAAAATTTGTAATATAGATAATCATTAAAAGTTGAAACATGGTATGTGTATTTCAATTTTGACATATAATTGTAAAATAATTTGGTTGTATGTTTAGTAGTATGAATAAAGATAAGTTTTTTTTAAGTGTAAAGATGAATTTATCAAACAAATATTTGAAAAAATATTTTATATTTTAATGAAACAATCATATGTTGATCTTAATTAAGAAGTACAAACATTAATAAATATTGTATAATTTGTTTACTTTGTTTACTTTCCAATTTTTACTTTTCAATCTCTACAATACAATATTAAGACATTTACATGAATAATTTTAAGAAGACTTTGTAATCTAAACATCTAGTAATATCAACTCTCATTATGTTCCATAAATATATTCTGAAATGTTTCATAAGTTTCCTACTAGGTCTCATTCTTTTGAATTTAAAAAAATAAAATAAAAATAAATAAGTTTCCTACTGAATCTTATTCCTCTAGTTTTATGAATGTAGAAATGGATTCAGCATATAGAATAATCACTCAAATCTACTAATCTAACAATTTCTAATTTCGAATGCATAAAAAAATATTTTATATTTTAATGAAACAATCACATGTTGATCTTAATTAAAAAGTACAAACATTAATAAATATTGTATAATTTATTTACTTTTCAATCTCTACAACATTAAGACATTTACATGAATAATTTTAAGAAGACTTTGTAATCTAAACATCTAGTAATATCATCTGTCATTATATTTCATAAATATATCCTAAAATGTTTCATAAGTTTCCTACTAGGTTTCATTCCTTTGAATTTTAAAAATTAAATTAAAATAAAAAAAAAAATAATAAGTTTACTACAGAACCTCATTCCTCTAGATTTAAAAAAAAAATTATAATTAAAACATTAACAAAAGATTCATGTCTTATAAATTTGCATAGTGTTTTTTGTTGTTTAAAATTTGTTTATGAATACAGAAATAGATTCAGCATAGAATAATCATTCAAATCTATTAATCTAACAATTTCTAACTGGATTTCTGACAAATGTCCCCAAAAAATATAATCCAAAATAATCATTTCCTAAAACATTTAGTCTGGTATCATTTTGATTATCAAAAATTTAATCAACATGATGACAGATGTCATACATGTCATGGAAAAAAAATATTAGATTGATGAGCAAAGTTAATTTGAAATTCCAACCACATGCAAGCTCAGCAGGTTCAACTGGTAACGCCCCGGAAAACGTTCGATCAAATCAGGAGATGAACATAAAAATAAATAAAATAAAACATTTAAAAATAAAAGCAATTGTAAACTATTTAAATAAATAAAATCAAGATAAAATCCCCAAAATGAATTCGGAAATATAAAATCTCCAAAATATTTTATAACTCTGTTTTATAAACGTTCAACGTTCAGTTAATTTCTTTTACCTACTACCAATTCATTGAATCAACTGAATTCCAGCCTGCGCCTGCCATCACCTGACCTAAGTCCATGAGAAGTCTATTCCACCTGCCGTCCATGTGAATGTCGAATGTCTCTCTAAGGGTTTTTGATGCTCTCAGAAATAATAATCTTAAATATGTTTGGGTTTTTTTATGCTATCAGAAATATTATAATGTAATAACAATAATAGTAAATATGTATGTATGCATAGACTGTTAGGTCAAGTTTTTATTATTGAAATCCCATCTATAGATTAACAAAGTGTTACGTTGCCATGCACTTAAAAAATCAGTTCTGATGTTATTTTTATTTTTAGGGTATATCAACCTAACAATTTAAACATTTTATCTATATGATAAATTTCTATAAAAAAAAAAATCAGTTCTATTTTTTTTTTTGGGTATCTCAACTTAACAATTTAAATATTTTGTTTATATGATAAATTTCTATAAAAAATAAAAAATATTGATAAAAAAATTTTGAATATTGAGATAGTGTTTTGGGCAACTCAAATTGGTTATCAGAAATTTGAATTGGAATACCAATTTCAAATATTGTTGTTTCACATAACTATCAAATGTTTTGGAATGATTTCTTAAAATAGATTAATTCAAATAGTAATTTAGAATGTTTCAGGGTTGTTATCCATGGGGTTGATGGAACTTATTAATACTATTTTAGAATGTTTTCATGGTTATGATGTCTGATGTTGATAGAATTTATTAATATTTTATGTTAGTTTAAGTTGTATGTTAGCAACTTAGCAACTTATTAGTATTATATGTTTTTAGTTGTTATTCAAATTTATATTATTTTTTATTTTGGTTATTGATTTTTCAATTTTATTTATTATTTATTTTAATTAAATTAAAAAAAATATCACTCTAATTAAATAGTGGGTGAAGTTTTTAACTATCATCCTTATACAATTCATTTATTTTACCAAGTATCTAAGTGTTGAGAAGTAGTTGGTAAGTAAGACTTAGTTAAAATAGGTTGTGAAAATATAGAAGTGTTGAGAAGTCCTCGAATTATGAACAAGTAGGACTCACTAAGTCATAAAGAAATATGAAAAGAATCAAGTGAAATATAGAAAATGAAAAAGTAAAATAAGAAAATAGGAAAGAAAAGAAAAGGAAAGGAAACTGAAAAAAGAAAATGGAAATGGAAAATGAAATAGAAAATAAAAATAGAATAATAAAAAATGAGCTTAAAGATACTGAATAGGTTATGTATGGAGAGTAGAGTGGAAGAGAGAAATGACTAAGTGTAGAGAGGATAGTAATGAATGTGAGATAAATGGGTAAATGTGAGAGAAATGAGTAAGTGTGGGATGAGAGTATGAAGAGAACTAAGGGATAATAGACAAAGATGTCAAAATGACTAAGTATCGAAATGGATGGATAATAATGAGATAATGAGTTGTGTGAGGATTGGGAAAATGACTAAGTATGGAGATGGAAAGTGTCGGAGGAGGTGAAAGGAGGGGAAAATGTAAGATGAAAAAATACTAATTGTTTCCCATGGAAAAAGAAGTTGGTGGAGGGGGGGGGGGTGCGGAGGGGCACAACATTTAGAAAAAAATTATAATCAATTCTTTGAAATTCTTCTTGCAATCTCAATCTATTTATCAGGTGATTGGATAAAATTTTGAGTATCTTGGGCATACGAACTCAGATTTTGATTCCATAAAATGCATGAAGAACATGAAACTGAGGGATACACCATGAAATGATGAGCATACACAAATTTCTCCTTCTGATATTATTTTTTTTTTATTCCAAAGAGTGGAAAATCTTGGTGATCAAAACTTCTGATCAACAACTAGCTCCAGCTATGGGACAATGACCCCATGTGGGTTGTTGAGAACACTAGAATCATACCATATTCCTTCTCCATTGGGATTTGGAGTCATCTTCAAAAAGTATCTCCATTTAACAATTGTTTTATTATGCAAAAATTGGACTGAAGAAACAAACTATGTACAAATAAAACCTACCTATCCTAACCTAGTTGAGGAAAGAGACACTTTTCAAGTGTAAGTAGACTTTTAATGGAGTCATTCAAGCATCCATATGATTTGTGGAATGAAATCCTAAATTGGGGAACATATCAGGGTTACTATTGAGTCAATAGCATGTTCAAATTGTACTAAAGTAAAATTGAGTTGGACATGCCCAAAATCCGATTGCATTGTTTGGCCAACAATGCTTTGAAACCATGATTCAATAAAATCAACTCTCAGTTTCCCATGAGTGATACAATCTTTGGTTAGAAGAGAAGTTTCCCATTTGAAAAAAAAAATCATCTTTCTCCTTGTCCCCAACCACATCCAAGATTCTTGATTCTTTAGCAATGTCGTGAAAGCATTTTCCTTCATGCAATAGCAATTTTTCCCATCATTGTTCTCAAGATTAATTTATTCCACTAATTCTTCTTGTTTTCGATGTTCTTGTGAATTTCATCGTCAAGATGTGACCATTGCAAACATACTGCAACATTTTCCACATGACCATGTTGGTTGAAATCTTGTTGTTCTCTTCGTGGAGACTCCTCAATTTCATTCTCAAACTTGATGCCTGAAAGACCCTCATGTGGAGTATATGAGAAGCTAAAATATTTCACTTGTGAATTGGAATTTTTATTTTATGTTTCAAAAATATGACTTGATTCAAAAAAATATTCCAATCTTTGATTTGATTTTTCTTTAAAATCACTTACTTCATTATCTTGTGTCCATATTGGAGAGGGTGGATGGGAAACAACATTCGAAATAGAAGAAAGGAAATATGAGTGCATTCTTGGGATGTACTATTCAACAAATGTGGTTCCCAACACATCCCAACTGGTAATAGTCACGGGAAAAAATGAATAGAATCATTCACAAGCATTCACATGAAAATTTTGTGCAAACAATCAATGCGTAAAATTATCTTAAGAGAGGTTGAAAATATCACATGTACTTTTGAAATTAAACAAATGCTACTCTACATCCTCTAAATTATTCCCAAAGAATGTGGAAAACGTTTCAATAGAAATTGTTGACATTTGAAAATCTACTTCCTACAGATTTAAAGGACTTCTATGTAGCCTCCTTCTTTGGGTACCTCTTCCTTTTGTTGTTTCTTATAAATCCATTGATGGGCTTGGTGGAGAAGGAAAAAGATAATTATAACATGAACTAAATTCTTTGTTAGAGTCGCCGTGATGATTTTCTTGGGATTCTTGAATCTTTCCAATGGAGTTGCCAAGGAATTTTAGAGTTCATTCAATGGGATCGATAGGGAGTTTATCATCCCGAACCTTTGATGGTTCTTGTATCTTTAAATATTTTCATATCTTACTTGTGCCTGTTGGATTACTGAGAGGGGGGGTGAATCAGTAATAGAGAAATTTAGTCCCTTTTAACCATATAATCCAAGTGCTATATCAATGAAGCATTATTATCCAATAACTGCAGAGTAAATAAGCAATGAACAAATGAACAATCATACACATACACAGTACACCAGTGTCTTACGTGGAAACCCAAATCGGGAAAAAACCACGAAATGCTTTTTCTTATATGTCTTGAAGAATTACATTCATTGAAAGCACCAACTTCCTTTGTTTTCCAGCTGCAACTGGAAGGAGGCTCCAACTCCCTAGTTTCTCAGGCTACAACCTGAGGGAATCTCCAACTCCCCAAATCACTGTCTACAACCAGAAGAAGGCTACAACCCCCAATGTTCTCCAGCTACAACCGGAAGGTGGCTACAACCACCTGTCCTTCCCCGTCCTACCACCCTGAAGTAGAAGTAGAATGATGGAACTACTGTCACACTATCACTGTGAGATATACCGCTGTAAACCTGTACCAATAAATCTGAACCATGCATCAACCATGCATCAACATGTAATCAACCTGTACCATAAACAAGTGCATCAACCATGCACCAACCTATAATAAACCTGTACCATAAACAAGTGCATCAACCATGCACCAACCTGTAATAAACCTGTACCATAAACAAGTGCATCAACCATGCACCAACCTGTAATCAACCTGTACCATAAACAAGTGCATCAACCATGCACCAACCTGTAAT
>JASDQU010500998.1:33880-57609 GCA_032191745.1 Picea mariana | reverse complement strand
TGGGAGGGAGACAAACACCCCCTCCCCCTTGTTGGAGTTACTTCACACACACCTAGGATTTCTTTTTCCTAAGGTTTTTCCTTGTTTATTAGTCATAATTAGTCATTATCCAGTCTCCTATATTTTAGGGGAGAATATTCCACCCGAAGAATATTCTCTTTTAGTTGACACTTCAGTTTGACTATTAAGTTGAGTTTAGATTCTGCATTGGTTTTTTCACAATGCAACATTGGGATCATCACCACCTAATGCACACTTGCCTTGGGATCATCATACTGGCGCACTACCCTTGATTCCCTGATCTACTCCTCACTACTCTCCGTTCAACCAATTAATCGAAGACTAGTTGACTAGTTAACTCAACTAGGTGGCAGTTCACTCCCATAACTGCCTAAGAGACTAGACTAGGTGGCAGTTCACTCTCGTAACTGCTGGTGTGTGTCCATATCACTCTAGACTACCACTATGGCACATTGGTTCTCGTCTAGTGCACACTCATTGAGTTATATAGAGTATATCATGTGTAAATTATTCATTATTCATAACGGTTAATGAGAATTCTTTCATTCTTTCTCTCCTTCTTCTTTCTTAATTTCTCTCTGCAAATGTGTGTAGTATTTTCTAGCTAGATCTATATGTGTAGGTTCAACACATTTACATGGTATCAGAGTGGAAAAACTGCTAAGAAAAAACCACATCAAATTTTTTTTCAGGTACCAAAGATTGAAGACAATGAAACGATGGATTTCCAAAAAGAATTCATTCTTACACCTTACAAATACTTTGAATGGAAGGAGAGGATAATGATTCATCTCAAAACCAGAGGATTGTACATGCTAACCTTGAATACAGATACAAAACCAACATCAGCCATAGAAAAATCCAAGTACTTAAATAGCATGGATGAAGCACTTGGAACAATTTGCAGTGTTATTTCTCCCGATCTCCTTTTTCACATATCTTCCTGTAAGTATCCCAATGAAGCCTTGACCACCTTGGAAGGTCTCTTTGGAAAATGGGATGATACGAGGGGACACATGCTGGAGGCGGAGCTGCTCACATTGGATCCAAAAAGCTTCGACAATATCCATTATTTCTTTACAAAATTCAAGGATTTACTGTCACAACTCAAAGTTTGCGAGGTTGATAAATCTAAGGAGGAGAAACAAATGGTTCTCACCATTCTCTCCAAACTTGGTCCTGAATTCTCTGTGTTCGTATAAAGATTCCATTTTTTCAGATTCGCCTCTGGAGCCACCTGGAAGATGCCTTCTCTTGAGGACTTTATTGAATCCCTGACACAAGAGAAAACCAAGCTCATCAACATGGGAAAAATCAAAGGCCCAAAGGTGCATGCACTTACTGTGAAATATGGAAGCCACCAATATAATAAATATAAAGATAAAGGAAAAAATAAATCTCATGCACATCCGAAGAAGGAAGGGTACTTAAAACCCTTCACCAATGCCTTCGGATCCAAAGGGAGAAAGGGAAGAAAAGGGGAGAAATGCACATACTGTCACAAATGATTCCATTAAGAATACACATACATGAAAAAACAAATAGATCTGATGTCTCAAATACTTCATCAAAACAACCTTGGAGATCGCATCCCTGAGGGTGCCAAGAAGAAGAATCCAAAAGATCCAAATTCCAAGAAAGGCAATTCTAGCCATGCCTTGATTACCATCAATTCCTCTCCCGATGCTTGGATCGTAGATTCAGGAGCATCACATCACATGGCTGCCTCAAAAGTAGTATATTTGTCTTTGGATGCATGTAAATGTCCTCCTATTCTGATGGGGGACAACTCTTTTGTCGAAGTCACCGACAAAGGAAGGATTGAACTCACCAACGAAAGCTTCGAGAATGTGTTGCACGCTCCCAAACTTTCTGTCAACCTTCTCTCTGTGTATCAGATGAAGAATTCTAACACTGGAAATAAATTCATATTCACACCAAATTCCATGGACATTTATGACATGAAAACCAACTCCAGGGTTGCTACCGGTGAGGTAAATCATCAGTCTAGATTGTATATATTTTCTAAATTCATTGAACCTGATTCTACTTTACTGCTTACTCATGCTGATGAAAGTAGTAGGATATGGCATGAAAGGTTTGGTCATTTGAATTTTAGATACATGAAACATATTAGCAAGAAAATATTGGTTGATGGTCTACCAAACATCCATTTCTCCAAGGGAGTATGTGAGAGATGTGTTCTTGGAAAACACCCTCAAGAGAAATTCAACAAAGGAAGGTCTTATATAGCTTCTGCACCTTTAGATATGATCCACAATGACCTCATGGGTCCTTTTACACATCCATCCATCAACAAAGCAAGGTTTGTTCTCATTTTTGTTTATGATTTCTCACGTTTTACATGGATCTACTTTCTCAGGAAAAAATACGAGGTCTTTCAACACCTCAAATACTTCAATGCCCTAGTT
This sequence comes from Picea mariana, assembly GCA_032191745.1. Lineage (NCBI taxonomy): Eukaryota > Viridiplantae > Streptophyta > Pinopsida > Pinales > Pinaceae > Picea > Picea mariana. The sequence goes on along the minus strand of JASDQU010500998.1, from coordinate 55,156 downwards.
GAGACACAGACCGGAAAGAAGATCAAAGTCCTCTAAACTGATAACGGGGGAGAGTATGTAAATCATGAGATCCATAATCTTTTCCATGAGGTAGGGATTCAGTTGCAGCATACAGTTCCCTATACTCCGCAACAAAACGAAGTTGCTGAGCGGAAAAATAGATCTCTAAAGGAGATGGAATCTTTCATGCTGCATGAAAAGTCACAACAACAAAGACTATGGTCCTGTTAGCAATAGGATTCACCTTCAGATTACATGGAAAGAAATTCCAATACCCATCAAGTTATATGTGAATGATAGAGTGTTCTAATGGGTCAAATGGAAAAGGACTTAAATGGTAATGTTCTAACTCAGACAACAGGGCTAGCATGCACCAACAATTAAGGTCTTGGCTAACTTCTACCAGTAGTTTGGGAGTAAGTATGAATAGAGGGAAGACTTGAGTGAGAGGAGTGTAGGGATTGCTGCAGACATCAGGTCTACAAAAGTCTAAGGAAGAAAGTTTCTAATCACAAGATATTCTTGACATTAGAAACTAAGAAAGCTAAATAAGCATCATGATAATATAATGATCAAACATCCACCATCACATCACCACAATAATTCATCTGAATCCTTCAAATCATGAACATTTAGCAACTGAAGAAAAATAGACTAGAAAGGAAGCTTATTTCTATTAGCCAAAAAGTCTTAAGTCCAATACATCACTAGATCATAGTCACTTCATCAAAATATTACAAAATAAAGGGAACCTTGCTCAACCATCTGAACCTAGTAAAGCAATTGATCTATTTATTTATAAAAAAAAGGTTGGCAACAACTAGAGGTACAAGCTGGCCTCCTTCCCTTGAAAATATCTTAAACATTTATTTTTTCTAACAACTAAGAAAACAATATGCTATAAAACAGGAAAATGCTGGTGACTAATCCAGTCATGCTTCTAACTGATTTGATCCTCTTTTTCTGCTCAGCTCCTGTTTTGCCATCTGTCCTTTTGGAGCCTATAGTTGTCCTCAGCATGCCAGTTGCTACTTCTGTAACTTTCTCCATCATCAACTTATCCAAGGCTGTTGGCCTAGTCCTCCTATATTCTTGGTGTTTGCTGGCAACTTCCTTGAGTAGCAACTATGGATAGCGCACCCTAAAACGGAACAAGGAGAGAAGGTAGCTCCTGTAGGTAGCGCCCCTATGCTGCATATATGTGCCAACATTTATCCTCTGTTGAAATATTAGGTAGCGCCTGTAGGTAGAGCCCCTGTGTTGTGCCTGTGTGTAAACCTACTCCCTGCCAAATATTACATAGCGCATGTAGGTAGCGCTGTTGTGTTGCACTCGTATACCAATTCTGCGCTCTGTGGAATATTACGCAACACCACTTACGCTGCGTCTACATACAATTTTTGGTATCAATGCCAAAACACAATGTCTTTGAATCTTGAACATGTGCATAACAGATTGTTTCTTTCCATGATGACAAAACCATTTTACTTAGGTGCCTTGACTATACCATAGGTAGTGCTTTTACCACTGAGTGAATCTATCACTTAGAAAAAACTCAAAATCCATATAGCTAAATGCCTAGAAGCCTGTATAAATGGAAAATATAGTATTTTCATATTAGTTAACCCTCCTCCCCCAAAAGGAACAATCCCCAAAAATGGAGCTTACCCCTTACCAACTATTTTGTCATCTTGACACTTAGCCTCACACTCTTTCTGGTAGAAAGAGTATCTTCAATTGACTCAGCAGACTTCTTCTTCTTAGCACTGAAAGGATTCTTCAATGTAGTTGTGCTCTCCTTAGCTGTTGGTTTGTCATATTCAATGGTAGCCTCAACCAACACCTGTAAATTCCTTTGGGCTACCTCATCTTGGAAATGCTTCAGTTCTACCTTTAGCTTTCCGTTTTGAGCCTGGAAGCCTCTGTTCTGCTTGTAGAGGTTCTCAAGCTGTCTATGTAGGGGTTGAGTCCTCCTTGCTGCAAATATTGCCAAGTCAAGGGTATGACTGTAGCCATCCATAAGATCTATCATCTTGACTCTTTCAGACATGGCTTCCTTTTTCAATTTAGCCACTTCTTTTCTTAACTCCTTAAGTTGTCTGATAAGTCTCTTGAAGGTTTGATCACTAGGGGGAGTAGAGACATGAACAGTCTCAACATGCTTCTTATTATCTTCTTCTTCCATCTGTACATGAATTTTATTGTGTGTTTCATCAGCCTTCTCAAAACCCTTTCCTTTATGCTTCTTCTCTCGCACAACAACTTCTCCTTTGTTCTTCACATGCTCTTCAAAATCTTTCACAAAGACTTCATCTTTCCTCTCCAAAGGTCTTTTGGTACCTTTACCCTTCTTCCTTTGAATAGGTGTTTCTGATTTATCCTCCACAGGATTTTCAATGCTTTTTTCTTTCTCCTTATGCATAGGGGTTTCTGGTAAAGATTGCTCTTTGAAAACCTCCTTAGGAATTGATGACCTAGTGAAAGGTTTTTTAGCCTTGATTTCGACTGCTAGAGGAGAAGAGGGAAATAGAATCTTCTTTCCTCTCTTAGATGTCAAATTGGTAGAGGAAGGCACTTCTTATAACCCTAGTGGAGGTGGGGGTAAGAAATCTCTATGTGGAGAAGGAAAAATCTCCTCCTCAACTTCCATGACCTACTTGCTGATTTCTGAAATAGGGGCTCTGCCCTTTCTCTTTTTGCTGATACCTGCTTTAGTACTGGTGGATGTTGAAGAAAATGTAATATGTTATTGGGGAGTAGGTGATGGGTCCAACTTGAAGTGAGAAGTAACCACAAAATTCTCCCATGAAATATCTTTATTTCCCAACTCTTCAGAGACTAACATTCTGATCAATCCAGAGTGGAAAAGGCTAGAATCCACATCCTTAGATTTGGCTTGCACCCTATTTGACATTTTACTTATACTTCTCAATAGGTAATAAGGAACATTCATCTCAATATTACCAGTAAAATTTAACAATAGCCTTATGTGGTAATGATACAAGGTGCTAAATCTCCCTTCACAAGTAAAATATCTCTATATGATTTTCAAAATTCTATCAAACTGCTCAATCAGTTGATTCCTTGGCATAATCTTAGACAACTCATTGGCTCAATATTTAGGCTTGAAGATATCTTTAACAAAGGGTGAACTCAAAACCATGGCCTTGAACCACTTTTCACCTGAAATGGGAATCCCTGTTGCTGTTGAGATGGAGGTTTCAGTTACCTCAAATTCCAAATCCCCAACTCTGGTTTTCTTTCCATCAAAATTTAATGCAAACTATTTTGCTACCTCTGGATGGCCTCTCTGCATGTTCTGATAGAAAGAGAGGCATCCTTCTCTTTGAAATATCTCCCTTGCCATGGGCTCTGTGTCAAAAAGGTGCATGTCCACAGGTTCTGTCATAACTATCTTGCTACCTTTGTGTGCTTTCTTTGACTTAGGGGTCTCCATGACTCAAAATGAGGGTTCTTGGGAGGCTTAATGGATGCTAATGACCAGAAATCTTCAATTTAGGTTTCAAATGTACAAATATGGCCCTTAAAATTGACAGTGCTTAGAAAGCCGAGCTTGACTATGGGAAATAGACCTTTAGACTTGTACAGGCCTTTTAGAGTGTAGACTGTGAAGGGGTAATTCAGAATGGCTCTTTGTACAGGATGAAAGGGAGCAAGGAAAACATAGAGGGTTTGAGCAGCACCTCTGGGTAGCGCAAGACATACACAAAGGATAGTCTATTACAGGCTCGCGACTTCAATGATTAAAGCAAATGACAATAATAAAACCATGGACACGGGCAAGGATGTTTTCAAGTATGCAAATATGGCTTCCTTACTAGCCTGCAGGCTTAACAAACTGAAAACCTGAGCACAAATTTCCTGAGAAAATTAATATGCAAAGGAGGCTGCACAGGATACCTGTAAAGTTGACACCTGTTGAGATATTCAATGCGATCATAGGATGAAATTGAGCAAACTTTGGCCCTGGAATATCTCACAGCATCAGATTTAGTTGACATGTGGTCGCTTGATCGGAACTAGCAAACTTACGCAGCGCAACACTGTTAAAATTTTCAAAATTTAGAAACCATTACAAAGGATCATAAATGCAAGATCTTTTGAAGGCACTTTAACCGACTTCTGGCACTGAAAACAAGGGACACAGTCTCAATTGTGGCAATCATGACTTAGAGTGGATGGATGATAAACGTGACAGGTGCTACAGAACTTCCTAATGAGTAGGCAATGCTTCCAAATCAAAAAATGATTGGACAGGTAAGCGAGTACAATGAGTCATGCTTACTGGGTCATGAGTGAAGAGGAAGAGGTGTCACATCAGTTTAGCAAAGGGAGGAATCCATTTAGGGACAAGTCATGATAGGGACCAAAAATGATTCATGAGCTAAAGAGGTTCTAGAACCATAAACCAAAATTAGGACCAAACAAGAACTATGACTCAAAACTTTAAGAGGACAAGACTCAAAAATTAAAATTCTAAGGCTTAAAAAGGTATTAATCAAACTCAAGACCTAAGGAAAATTAGTGTGATAACAGGGCTGAAGAATTTAATTGTGCAACATACATCCAAAACAAATCTCCCCATAGATCTGTCAAGGATAAGACCCCCTACAAGGCTTGGAGTAGCTTCAAATCGGAAGTGACCCACTTTTGCATTTTTGGTTCACGTGCATGGGCACAGATTCCCTCTGAAAATAGGAAGACACTTGATCCATAGAGCACTGAGTGTATTTTTTTTGGATACCCCGATGATGTTAAGGGATATAGGCTTATTGATATTTCCTTGGACCTACTCATCATTGAGCATAGTGTCCAATTCAAGGAAAGTGTCTCGCATGTACCTCAATAGTCGCATGCAGACACCTTCATTCTTCCACCTGTTCGAGATGATGAGCATGCACATGTCGACTCTTCTTCAGATAAGAGTTATAATTCATAGGACTTAGATGATTTAGATTCAGAGTCAATACAATAAGATGTAGAGTCAAAGCATCCAAATCCAGTTGTAGAGCTAGAGAAGAGGCCGAAGTGGGCACATACTACTCTTCAAGATGCAAGGGATCTCGTTGGTGATCCAGCTGATACTAGAAGGAATTGATCTGATTTTTAGGAGCTTCCTGTTGCACTCACTGCCACTGAACCATTTCCCTCCAGGCATATTTTCTTGGTTTGGTATTTAGATCCATAGTCTTATGGAGATTCTGCTGGAAATCCCTTTTGGGAATCTGCCATGCAGAAGGAGCACAACTCCCTCCTTGAGAACTAGACTTGGGATCTGGTTCTTTTTCCTTCTGGGAGGAAAGTTGTCAGATGAAAATGGGTCTATAGGGCCAAGATCACATTGAATGGATAGATTAGCAGATACAAATACAAGCTTGTTTCCAAAGGCTTTCAGTAGGTGCATGGTATTGACTATGATGAGACCTTCGGTCTAGTAGCGAAAATGGATTCCATACGATTGACACTTGCCATTGCGGCAACCAAGGGATGGGAAGTCCATCACATGGATGTGAAGAATGGATTTATTCACGGTGATATATCTAAGGATATCTACATGGATAAACCCCAATGATTTATGCAAAACTCATCTTTGGTCTGTCGACTGAAGAAGTCCCTTTATGGCCTCAAGCAGGCTCCGAGGGCATGGTATGCCAAGATGGACTCCTACATGTTGTCATAGAACTTTGTACATTATAAATTAGACCCAAATGTCTACATGCTCAGGACGATTGAGTCACTTCTATTTTTAGTTTTGTATGTTGATGATTTGCTGATCACCGGTTGCTCGAATTCAATGATTATTGCAGTCAAGAGGATTATACATGACAAGTTTTTGATGACGGACATGGGTCCACTACACTTATTTCTTGGACTCGAGATCAGTTAGGATTGATCAGGCATCAAACTGTCTCAGGGAAAGTATGCACTAGATCTCCTTGAGAGATTTCACATGACAGACTGCAAGTCTGTTCCGACTCTTTTCCTATCATGAGTCAAACTTGAGGATGTTGGGGAGACTCCACTGGTTGAAAACACACTGTACAAACAACTAATGGGGGGCTTGTTGTATCTCACACACTCCAGACCAGACCTCTCCTATGCAGTTGGCACAATTTCCAGGTTCATGCAGGAGCCGCATGCTCTACATTGGAAGGCTGCAAAGCGTATCCTTCGATACATACAAGGAACTATCACCTTTTGGATTCATTATGCAACATACTCTACATTAGATCTCATCGGGTTTACTGATTCTGACTGAGCTGGCGATAACATTGATCGCAAGTCGACATTTGGTTACTCACTCAGTCTTGGTTTCGGGCCTATCTGTTGGTCGAGCAAGAAGCAAGCCACCATTTCTCTATCTTCAGCCGAGGTAGAGTATAGAGGGGTAGTTAAAATAACCATTTAGGCTATGAGGCTACAACATTTTCTCATTGAGTTGGGCAATCAGTTTCATCGACCGATCGTCATTTGGTGTGACAACTAGAGCACTCTGAAGTTCTGTAGAGATATAGTTCAGAGGCAATGGATGAAGCACATCGAGATCCACATGCACTACATCCAAGACTTAGTAAATGAGGGGATCATCGACTTACAGTTTAGTCCTTGAACAAAACAAATGAGAGATATGTTCACCAAGATATTCACTGAGAAGAAGTTCCATTCTCTGCGAAGTTGTCTTGGAGTGAAGGACACAGTTGCCTAGCAACTGTAGTTCTTCTTTTTACATACATTGTACCTTGAGGGGGGGGTTTTCCCATGAGGTTTTCCCTCTTTCCTCACTTTATTTCAGTGTATATTTTGTATTTGGGTACCTAACATGGCCTCGTTGCCGGGATCCATTCTTTATTTTCACCATAGTGATGTTCAGAGGGGGTGTTGGAGTTACTTCACACACACCTAGTATTTTTTTTCCCCAAGATTTTTCCTTGTTTATTAGTCATAATTAGTCATTATCTAGTATCCTATATTTTAGGGGAGAATATTCCACCTAGAGAATATTCTCTTTCATTTGACACTTCAATTTGACTAGTTGAGTTGAGTTTAGATGCTACATTGGTTTTGTCACCATGCAACATTGGGATCATCATCAAATAATGTACACTTGCCTTGGGATCATCACCAGACTGGTGCATTACCCTTGATTCCTTGATCTACTCCTCAACACTCTCTGTTCAGTCAGTTAACTCAAGACTAGTTGACTAGTTAACTCGGCTAGGTGGCAGCTCACTCCCGTAACTGCCTGAGAGACTAGACTAGGTGGTAGTTCACTCTTGTAACCGCTGGTGTGTGTCCAGATCACTATAGACCACCACTATGGTGCATTGGTTCTCCTCTAGTGTGCACTCATTTATTTATACAGAGTATATCATGTGTAAATTATTCATTATTCATAACAGTTAATGAGAATTCTTCCATTCTTTCTCTCCTTCTTCTTTCTTCATTTCTCTCTACAAATGTGTGCAGTATTTTCTAGCTAGATCTATTCTATGCAGGTTCAACACATTTACACCCATGTCACCATGAAATTTCAATTGCTTCTATTTAATTTGGGAGAAATCCCAACGGAACACCCGAGATGAACTTGAAAGGAACATCAAGTTTGTTGGCCGCAATCAAACGGTTTGTCGGAGAAAATATTAAAAAAATAATGTCCCTTATTTTAGAGGCATGGGATGTAGGGAACAATATTGTTTCTTTTGGTTTTTAATTAAACAATTTAAGAGAATATCTCCAGGTAGAGTTAAACAATGAAGAATGTTTCTACAAAGATGTTGTAATCACATTATTTTAAATTTTTCTGGTATGATCGAGTTGAAAAGAAAAAAAGAAGACATGCCTTCCCCAACTCAAATAAAACAACTGAAAGCTTGATGGATAAGAAATATAAAGCTACTAAAATAAATATTGGATGACTGTGACACTTCAGTCATAAAAAATGAAGGACTTTAACACAAATTGTTTGAAATAGAACTGGAAGGAACTACAGGGGAGGTCCAAGACCCGTAGTTAATTTTAAATTCCATATTTAGGACAAGGAAACAATTTGAGGAACACATGGAAATATTAAAGGGTCTATCAAATGGAAAATTTAATAATATGATTGAATATACTGAATGAAATTGAAAGTTGGTTGGTAAATTATGTAAATAAAAATGAGAATATTGAAGATACACTCCACCAACTTTTGTATGAATTAAGAGATTGGAAGGCACAATATTTGATATCAAAGTTAGACAAGAAATAAATGTTGCGCCAATGAAAGAATATATTGAAAATTGGTTAAAACAAACCCTCATTAAAGATAACTAAAAAAGATTAATTAGAGGCAGTTGGTACTGGTCGAGCAACCACTGCAAGAGATGATACAAAAGGGACATCAAAAAGAAAATGAGGAGAGAGAGATATTCCATCACAGTGAGTAACACATATCTTCCCAATTCATTTCTCTTCCCATTCAGAAAATCATCAAGTTTTTTTTTATCTATCTCAAGAAAAGCATAACTGATTTCCTAATCCTTCTCTTTTGTCTTCTTTCTAGGTCCAGCCTTGTCCCTGTCTATTTTCTTCATTTTAAGGTCCACGAGAGCCTGATCCCAATCCAAATTTGGACAAACACATTTTTATTTCCAAGACTATCAAAAACTTGTATTATTTTTTGAGAAATCTTAGAGAACTACTTCAGGGATAAACTTTAATTATATCTTTTGAAACTCTGATTTTTGAGCACTAGATATTTGAATTTTTTCCTATCATTATTCTCTTTTGTTATCAATGAAAAGACTTTTTTAAAGTTCTGTGATATTTGGGTCCTTCATCTTTCTTTCTGTGAAGGTGATAAAAAATATTTGAAACTGTAATAGATGTGAGATTCATGTTATATTTTCTGTAGTTATTTTCTTTGTATTATACTTCTGCAAACATATTCATTTATGAGTGCTGGTTCCTGGTTCATTTCTCAGGAATTCTTGATGCATGTATATTCTTTTCACTATTTTCATTTATTTGAATGATAAAGATTTGGAGCTTTCTATTTATCACTCTCCTATTTTAATATTGTTATCTCAAGATATTTAAAGATAAATATTTAAAGAATACAGAAGAGTCCCACCTCTATAAAAACTTAGGGGTAGTTTATCCTCATGAGTTTTTTATTTTTTTTATCTTAACCGATTCAAACATCAACAGGTCGTAATTTTAATTACAAAAAAAAAAAAACGATGCTACTAGGTAACATCATTTTTAGATTTAAGGGTCAATTTTAAGGGTTCTATCCACAATGGTATCACTTCTCAAGGTTGTGATTTCGAACAAATCATAATTTTAACCACCCCACAAAAAAGGGTGCTACCGACAACACCACTTTTTGATTCAGGGGTTGATTTTGATGTTTTTGACCCAAAAATATAGATTTTTGGGCCAAAGTTCTCGTTTTGAGGTCACATTTCTGGTTAAGTTGGTAGCTATGTTTTTCCCACATATGCTTTCCATTAAATACTCAAATCACTTACTTAGATGACATGGTGCATTACACATTAAGATATATTGTTCTAACACTTCATATCGAGTGATAATGTTAATGCTTGAGGCATGAAAATGGTGATCATGGGTTTAATTGGATAATGAATCATTATTCTTTGAATTTATACTTTTTTCCTTGTTTTCACCTTGGTGGTCATCACCATCTCCAAGTCAAGTGTTGTCACTCTTGGGAAAAGTTGTACTATTGGATGGCGTCAATGGGGGTAACAGGTCCATATCTCTTACCATGAATACCATATTCCATCTACACTTTCTTTGTTGTCCTTTATTTTGGTTGGTTGTTACGTGTATCCAAAAAAGGTCCGTGCTTCATAATCCCATGAGAAGAAGGGGATTGAATGACTAAGGTTGATGCAACTTTATAAAAAATATGATATAGAAAGAGAAAAATCCCTAATTCAAAATGTAGGGAAAATAAACAAATAAGTAAAGCAAAGTGTTAAGAACCATGAAAAAAAGAAGCATGAACTCTACCCCCTCGCTAAGGGGTCATCACCCCAAGTCCTCTGAAATGAATTCATATCTTACAAAAGCACTGAGCAAATCAAATATAAAAATCCAAAATGGTTAAATATATAAATAAAAAGGGAAGCAAGGGTTTGGAGAGACACAGTGTCGAGGAAAGGGTACCTTATTGCATAAGTGCTCCCTCTACAAAGGCACTCATGAGGATGACTTTGATACATGGCCTTGCATTTCAATGAAAATCAACCCATGAATTAAACCCTAATCCATACCACATACCATTACACATACTTCTTGATGGGTTCCTTGGGACATACTTCTTATCTTGGATACTGACACACCTAATAGGGGGTAATAATGATCCTCCCATATATAGACTTGAAAAATTGTATAACTTTGTAAGCTAGTGTGAAGTTTTAAGAGGATATGTCGTGAGATCTATCTAATGACTTTTGCATTGACATGACTCACTTTATATGTAGTGTTTGGATTGTGTACCTTGCCTCTAGTCCTCATGATGAATTGGACTACATGAGACCCTTCTTGGATGATGGATAACACATAGCCAAAGGACTGGTTGACGCTTGGATCCTTTGAAGGATATGAGGGGCTACTAGCACACTTTTATGGAGGCCGTCCCCACCACTTGAGAGAGTTCATTCCACACTTCTAGGAGGACGTTGAGCCTTTTGATGACATGTCTCCTTTGACGAGACACCCTAGCACACATGGAGTATGACATTGAGCCTTTTGGTAATGTGACATTGCATGACGATGATGATGATGATGATTATTTGATGGGATGTTCCACCTTCTCTAGAGGACATTGGATGTTTGCTTGAGGATGTTGCACTTGGAGAGATGATGCAGTACCTTTCCATTAATGATAGTAACCTTTGATGATGGGACATTTCTATTCTATGATGGGACATTACACCTTTTGATGATGGAGCACCTTGATGTGACATTTGGGGCTTCTTGATGATTGTATGGAACCTTTTTATGAGGCATCACACCCTTTGGAGACATGAGGCACCTCTTGGAAATGAAACTTTGCACGCTTTCATGGAAATGTTTCAATTTTGAGCTTTTATTCACCACTTTTTGAGTGAGCCATCCCCTTTTGAGGCCAAACATGCCACACACGTGAGTTCTAAAGCACTTGTATGCGATACTATTTGATGTTTGAGCTACTTTGATTCATATTGGAGGCATCATTGGGGGTCTTAGATACCTATCCACTCATGTATCATAGATTTTTGATGTATTATTACCTTATCTCTAGGGTTTATGAGAGATACAAGCCTTATTTTATGTTTTTATGGCCTCTATTGTGTGAGAAGGGTCCTAGATCTCTCATATAAATAAGAGAAGCACTTCTCACTTGTGAATCATTGATACTTGTGGATATATATCACTACTTATTTAATTCTACTTGATCTCTTATGAAGAATGTTATGGATGGTTAGTTAGAGTGATTTTTTGAGGAGATATGCTTATGGATTCTCTACTACTACTTGGATGATCATTGATATGGTTTTGATGGATGAAATATTTATTGAGTAAATGGTCTCTTTTCATGTTGTGGTTATGTTTATGAATACATTTAAGTGTAATTTTTTTCCTCTAGTGTTGGCTAAGAATTCTCTTGGATTATTTTTGAACAATCCTTTCATGTCAAATCTCTTGGAAGGTGTCTAGGGTTAGTAGTGAGCAACCTCTAGGTATCACCCTAAAAATACACTCATTTCTCTTCAAAGGGATCCTTAATTAACCCCTTATGCCCCCCAAAAAAGAGTAGGCACTAGTCTTTTCTCCCAATAGTCAATCATTATTTTCTGAATTATAATTTCTTTTTTTGTCTTAGGGTTCATTTAAGGTTTTATTACAACATTTTTTTTTTCATTTTTTAGACATAAAAGACTAAGACATTTTGGTATTTTGGCATGCTGTTTGTTGGAGTTACTTCACACACACCTAGGATTTATTTTTCCTATTTTGATTAGTCATTATCCAGTCTCGTAAAGTTTAGGGATAATATTCCTCTAGGAGAATATTCTCTCCAGTTTTCATTTCAGTTTGATCAGTTGAGTGGAGTCTAGATGCTACATTGGGATTATCACCATGCAACATTGAGATCATCACCATCTAATGTGAATTGTCCTTGGGATCATCACCATACTAGTGCATTACTCATGGTTCCCTGATCTCCTCCTTACTTCACTCTGTTTCAGCCAGTTAACTGAAGACTGATAGACTAGTTAACTCAAACTAGGTGGCAGTTCACTCCCGTAACTGCTTGAGAGACTAGACTAGGTGGTAGTTTACTCCTGCAACTGCTGGTGTGTGTCCAGATCACTCTATACCACCACTATGGCGCATTATTTACTCATATATCCAATATCTATTGTAAATTATTCACTCTTTGAGTGTGGAATATGGTTAATGAGAATTCTTCTATTCTTTCTCTCCTTCTTCTTCTTTCTCAAATTGTCTCTGCAAATGTGTGTATTATTGTTTAGCTAGATCTATTCTATGCAGGTTCAACACATTTACATGGTATCATAGCAGACGAACTTCTAAGAAAAAGCTATACCAAATTATATTTTTGCAGGTATTGAAGATTGATGAACGCAGAAAAGATGGATTATTCACCGACAATACTTCTCACGCCTCATAACTATTTGGAGTGGAAGCTAAAAATTCTCCTTTTGCTCAAATGCAGAGGCTTGTACCAAATAACTATGGAAATGGAAGTTGAGCCTGATTTTACCGATGAGAAAAATGACTTTCTCAATAGACAAGATATGTCTATAGGATGTATCCTCTGGTTTATTTCTCTAGAAATTCTCCACCAAGTATATGATTTCTCAGAAGAATCAACTCCAAATGAATTATGGACTAGATTGGAGGTTTTATTTGGGAATAAGGAAAATTTCATGTAGGAGGCTGAACAGGTAAAGCCAGAAGAGAAGCCATCAGAAGATCAAGCCTCTTATTATCAAGAGTCTTCTACAAAAGTATTTACACTAATTTGTATTCCATTAATTGATGATGATTTCTAATCCATTTCAGATTTTTTTTTTCTGAATTTAATGTGGAAGATATATGGCATGCATCTCAGGGGTCACATGCAGACATTTTTCGATTCACATGCAGACATTTTTCCATGCACAATGCATGCATCTCAATAGACAAAAAGGGAGCCGCGCAAATAATACTCAATTATGATATTTTATGAGAAAAATTTGCAGAAAAAAATTGGATATTTTAATTCCTCTCAGGAAAATATCCAATTTCAAAAAAAAAATCATCCGAAACAGAGTCCGAGAAGTGAAGTTATGATCATTTTAAAATAAACAAAATTTCAGCGTTTTTTCTGGAAACGACCGCATGGTTTTCAAAGTTTCATCCAAACTTTATTTGGATATTCTTCATTACAAGAAGAGAAAGTGGATATGTGTGGACATCTCAATGGTGCATCTACTTCATCAAATCCGTGTAGACATCTACATCTTCAACAAAATATTCAACGAGCACAAACTTGCACAGTTGCGAGGTCTTCTTGGAGTGAAGGACATGGTTGCTTAGCAACTACTTTTTGTTCCTTCTCATTTTTTTTTTATGCATTGTAATTTGAGGGGGGGTTTTTACCATGAGGTTTTCCCTCTTTCCTCGTTTATTTCAGTGTATCTTTTGTATTTGGTTACCTAACATGGCCTCGTTGTCGGGACCCATTTATTTTCACCATAGTGATGTTCAGGGGGGGGTGTTGGAGTTACTTCACACACACCTAGGATTTTTTTTTTCCCAAGTTTTTTCCTTGTTTATTAGTCATAATTAGTCATTATCCAGTCTCCTAAATTTTAGGGAGAATATTCCTCTAGGAGAATATTCTCCTCAGTTTGATTAGTTCAGTGGAGTTTAGATGCTACATTGGGATTATCACCATGCATCATTGAGATCATCACCATCTATTATGAATTTTCCTTGGGATCATCACCAAACTATCACATTACTCATGATTCCCTGATCTCCTCCTCACTTCACTCTGTTTCAGCCAGTTAACTGAAGACTGATAGACTAGTTAACTCAGACTAGGTGGCAGTTCACTCCCATAACTGCCTCAGAGACTCGACTAGGTGGCAATTTACTCCCGTAACTGTTGGCGTGTGTCCAGATCACTCTAGACCACCACTATGGTGATTAGTTACTCATGTATCCTATATCTATTGTAAATTATTCACTCTTTGAGTGTGGAATACGGTTAACGAGAATTCTTCTATTTTTTCTCTCCTTCTTCTTCTTTCTCAAATTCTCTCTGCAAATGTGTGTATTATTGTTTAGTTAGATCTATTCTATGCAGGTTCAACACATATACATCGTTGACCTAAAAAACATTGTTAAAACCCCAATTCATATTATGAAGTATAATTATAGCCTCTAAGGGAAAAATTTCTAGGGTTTTAGAGCCGTTATATGATTTTTATTTTTTTGATTATGTTGGTTAATGAAACCCTAATTCAACTCATTGCTTAGTCCTCTTTATTTATTGAATTATTGTATGAAAATTGTTTGCTACTGTAATATCTTACTTTGTTGTTGTAATTTTATATCTTTTTTCATAGTTTTACAACAACCCTAGAAATTCTCTTCATTTTATGTATTTGGGGATCCTCTTGAGACTATACTTGACATGGAAAACCTTTTAAATTGACGTAGATCCTCATTACTTCAAATATAGAAATTGTCTTGTCTCACCACCTCAGGGGGCCGTATAATTGATTGTGTCTTTCCTAGGGATTCTTGAAGGCTACTAGGAAAGCCTCCCTTGTGTTGGATACTATTCCTTCTCTAAAGAGATGAATTTTGTTTCCTAGGTGACAATTGTAACATCTTCCATGTTCTACTAGTCTTAGTGCCTTGTGAAGGCTTTGCACTTGGTGCTAGATTGTGTGGTAATAGGTCCAATTTGAAAATTAGGCTTATAATTCAAAAGAGTAAGCAACACAATCCAAATTTCAAAATTAAGGCTATAAAATACTATCCAACTTTTGAAGGGAAAATAGAACAAAACCATAAATCAAAAATATTAAAGTAGAATGGATTATCGCCTCAAATAGATATAGAATAATTATTGAGAGGTGCAAAGAAATTAAATAATTAAGTCCAATGCAAATCAATAGATACTTAATTCAACTCATGAAATTAAAGAGGGTCCCCAAGTGTTGGGAAAACCTGGGGGGTTGTTTAGGGCTCAATAGATCTGTAATTTTCCATGCCCAATAGATAGTTCTTCCATTTCTTTATTGCTTGAACTAATACATAGATATTATTATCATATGTAGGGTAGATGAGTATTGTGTTTATGCCTCAACATGCACTAATCCCTCACGCTTGGACATCACCTTCATTAATATTATGAATTCCCTTGGGTTACTGCTCTTACTTCATATTGTTTTCATTTGAAAGATAATGTGATTTGATAGATAAATGACAATTGTTTAGTAATGAGGTATTTTGAAGTTTTCATTTGAATGCATTTGATCTTTCTTGATTGATTTAATAAAACTAATTGAATGATTTTTTCAGACCTATTTTTTTTTGGAAGTGATCCATTGGGCCAAGCCTAGCTATCCAACCTTTCCATTTTTCAGCCACAACTCATTTTGAAGTCACCCAATACATTATTGGGGTATTTATGAACTTGAACCATTCATCTTTAAAATTGTTTAAGTTGACTCCTAATACTTTATTAGGCTTCTTTCAACCTCCAAATTTTATCTTTTGAGAAGCCTCAATTCATCATCAGGGCAGATTGGATTTTTTAATTGATCATTTTAAAAAACTGCCTAATGCAATATTGGGCACCTTTTGAAGATACACTTTTTCATATTTTGAACCTTTCTAAGTTGTTATTAGGATCTTTGCAATCTTTGAACTCTAATATTTTGAGATCCTCTGATATGTGATTGGGCCACTTCACAACTTGGATATTTTTTATTTTCAAACCCTCTTGATAGACTACCAAGCACTTTTCCATCTTCAAGTGCACTTCTTTTGAATCGCTCCAACATTCCATTAGGGTCTTTTCAAAACTTTGAATAAATATATTTCGAACTACCCTGATATGACTATCAGGGAATTTTTCAAACATTGAATAATCAATCTTTTGAAAGTCCTTGATAGATCATTGAGGTATTTCTAAACTTTGAATAATACATCTTTTGAAAGTCCCAGATAAGCTATTAGGCCTTTTCAATCTTCACACTTTTAAATCTTTTAAACTTCCTTGATACTCTATCGACCCCTTTCAAAATATTCACTCTCAATATTTTGAAATCTCCCGATATGTTATTGAGCTCTTCACAATTTTTTGATTTTCAATCTTAAATTGGAAAGCCCTTGATATGTCTATCAAGGGGTTATAAAGGTTCAATTTTGAATGTTTCGAAAGTGCCCAATAGACATATTTGGGGGTTCTAAAATATCCACTTCCATATTTCAAAAATCCCTGGATATGTATATTGGGGGGTTTTAATCTTCAAATATCTACCATTTGAAAAACATTGGTGATGTATCAGTCTTCTCAAAACGTTCAAACAATTCACATTTAATTTCACAATCCTCAAAATGTTGGTGCTCATTCCAATTATGCTTTTGAATTGCCTCACATGAAATCTATGGGACATTTCCAAATCCTTTGCAAATTAAATGAGCAAGGTTTATCCTTTAAAAGAATTTCTAAGGTGTTCAAATGTTAGTATAATTTCCAAACTATTTTCCAACGAGAATATTGAGTAGTCATAGTTTGGAGTTAGTTGTAGGCCCAACTAATAGGCATCATTCAAAATAGTACCAATCAAAAGTGTAGAGGGACTACACATGATTATACCACCTATCCAATTAACCATAGCCTCTATTGTATCACCATGTATATTCCCTCTCATTATAAATTGTTTTATTTTTAGACTTCGTGCATGCTTTGGCTGAAATGACTTGTTCCATTGAGCCTCTTAACTTGATATGAGATGAAACATATGAACAATAGTGTTTGAATATAAAATATCCACCTAAGATGATTGTTTGAATTCCCTAGACTAATCCCAAATTGACTCACATAATTCCAATGGGTATAATATAGTAGGGATTTCCCCTATCATAAAAATTATTCGATTTGAATGTAGATTGGCCTGGAACAAATGTTTGGATCCTATGTGCAAACCTGACTTCCAACAAGTTTTTCTATATGAAGAGGAACACCTTCATTCCCTTCAAATTCCATACTTGAAACCCACAATAGAGGCTTAATCCCAAGTCACTTCTATTTTTGAAAGTAGATTTTATTCCTATTGGCGTAGTGATGCACATGTATAACTTTTGAGGTGTTTTATCTCTAATAATTTTAATACTCATGATGTGGAATTTTTTCAAAAAATGAGCTAAAAATAGTTAAGGGGAGATGGATTATCAAAATGATAAACTTAAAGACAAATAAGAAGTTAGCAAGTGCCCATATTAGAGAGATAAAACAAAGTGTGGGTTAATAAAATGTTTAAATTATGAGAAATAGCAAAGTAAATGGCACTTAATGTGACAGTAGTAGATGGAGGTTGATCAATGATTCTAGTTCATTACAGGAGTTTGAGATTGAGATACATTAACCTGATCCCAAAGTATCGTAACTGCTTACCACCTGCCATCCACGTGTTAAATTGTGATAGGTTTAGGGATTTTGATATCGAGCTCCAAAACAACAATCTCAAACTCTTGTAAACCACTTCTTGTTTTCACTAATTAATACTTGCTACCTTTCCATGTTTAGAGTAGTTGGAAATATTAATTACACTGGCACATAATAACAAACAATAAATTAAAAGGAAACAAGTGCATTTTTAACTTAGTTGATGAATAAACAAGGAAAAATTAACCATTAGCTTCAGGCTTCTTTCACGTCTTGCATGTGATAAACTTTCAGTCAAACTAGAATTAGGATTTAAGTGGGATTCTTAGACACAGATAGTACCTAGCATCAAAACGTTATGGGTATTTCATGAAACTTTCCTTTCAAAACACATTTGTCATAGAGAACATTAAGGAAATCATCTCTTGGTAAAATTTGCAAAATACTATCAGACATGGTTTTCCACATTTTGAAAACATGGCTCCTAGGAAAAAGGATTTAGTGTCCCAACAACCTAAGTCAATAAACCCATATTTCAGATACTTCATTGATAAAGACCAAGATATCTTCGAAACCTAATTGTCTGTAAAAACTGCTAAAGTAATATGAAATATATCTTTTTCAAGGTTTTTGATAATTTATAAGATATTCCTTCCCAGGAATGTGGATTGGCACAAAGTATAGTCCCAAAAATGTTTCATTTCCTTGAATTTTCCCATATGTGTGCCCAATCTTACGACCCGATTCAGAGGGTTGTGAAATCCAAAAAATCAATTCATCTTATTTCCTATTTCAGAATTTTCCATATAGGAAATATTATTGTTACTTGATAATAAAGAGAAGTTAGAATAAAATGAACTGGAAATTTATTTCAACTCAGTATCATTAGAACAAAAACACAGTTTCGTATTAAAATTGTTATCAACAAGTGCTAGTTTGCTAGAATTAAAGCTTCAATTAAGTTCTTCTATATTCAAAGAATCAATAATGGAAATCATAGCAATGTTTTTTTTGATTTTGGGGTATGAAAATGAAATTTTGGTAGATGAAATCATTTTAGGGTTCATCTTCAAGATTACCTAGTTTGTTAAGTATGACTTTACCACGTTTTTATCTAATAACATTCATGAACATTTGGTTCATTTTCAATCATGGGGATGTTTCAGATACTAATCATATTTAGTATATCTTATGCTATATTATCAGTCCACTCATTTTCATCATTTAACATTAAAGATGGTTGATTCACGGAAAATGATAGAATTGGTGTTTAAATGGACTTAGTTAGTAAGATATTGTGGCTAAAGGGATGGTTTCAAAACATTTGTAGAGAAATTTATGGCCACAACCTATACTCCGATACATAATGAATATCCTCCAAAGATGTTTCTTGAATGCAAAAATTTTCTTCAGCTAATCCTACAACTAAAGTATGGAGATTGATACACTTTTGAAAATTATACAGTCTTAAGAATTTATGGCTTATAATTAAAACCTTACAAACTCCTAATTTTCCTCACTCCAAGTATTTTTTCATTAGAGTATATTAGAAAAAGGTGGAATTCATATCATATTCACTTTATTTCAAATAATAAAAAAGCCTCTCTTACATTTCCAGCTGAAGTTTTCTCTTTTATACTGAAAACTTAAGTAGCATTTAACATTGTTGAAAATATGTTGAAAGATTTCCATTTTGAATAGGATAAGTTCTGGCAATATGAGCTGTGCCATTTAATTTCTAAAATGATAACTGTAGTTGGTCATGCACCATATATTCATCATGAATATTTAGGAACATAAATACTAGAAAGCAAAAATTCATGGGTAAAAGTTCAACAAATATTGCAGGGACATGGTCAACTATCAACATAGAAGCAAAATATGAAAAAATAAACATCTAGAACAAGTTTTGCATCTACTTTAGTTATCACAATTAAAAATGATCAACCAAATAAAGGAATGGAGATGGTAATGTAGACTCCAGATAAATCATATTTCCAAAAAAAAATGTTAGAGAGGGATGATCCAATGGAGGAAGACATATTAGAACCTATGACAAAAAAATGAGAATATATTCAAATTATGAATATGAAGAAGAATGAAATAAGATGCAACATTTGGGTAAATCCTTACTTGAAAGATCAATAGTTTCAATAGCCCAAATTGCATGATCTAGTGATCCCACACAAAACAACAGATATAGTGATTCTAGGATGTGAAGTTTCAAAAGAAGTCTCAGTCTAAGAACACACGGTTTATATTTTTATAGAGATGACTTTAAAGAATACTAAAGAAAACATACTTTCTCAAATCAGTCACGAAGGACCCGCCCCACCCAGGTTACTTTCATCAATTGTTTCTGAAAAGGGAACTTTACATATGGCAATTCTATAGCCTAAAGTTGATAACACTGAAAAGGATATCAAATCCCGAGAGTATGAAACTGCCAAAGTGACTTTTGATCTAAATCATATGCCACCAGAAGACAAGGTAGAATGACACAAACAGATAGGTAATATGGTATCTAGGGATCTGATGCAAGTAATAGTCGAATTAATAAGGATGAGAATGAAAATAAATAGGCTAGAAAATCCATTGAAGATTTAGAAAAATATTAACAAATCCTTTCAAATATCAATCGATGATTTAGAGAAAAAAATAATTGATTTAGAACAAGCTCCAAGAGATAAATATGCGATTTCATCTCCAATTGAGGAAAAGGATAAATAAATTCAAATTCTTAGAGCAAGGTTGAATTTACTGATGTCAAAGCATGTTCAAACAAAGGAAATAGTTGAATTTTAAAAAGAGAAAGACTATTTGAAAAATCAAGTTAAAATATCGCCAGACCAAAATATCAAAGTAGGACAAATTGTTGATAAAGTCAATAAAGAAAAAGATGCTGGTCTATCAACAAATTTATCTCTTAAAGATACAATGCCAGATTTGGAGTCGTTCAAAGAAGGCTTAGAAGAAGAACAAGTAGAGAAGCTCAAAATGCAGTTGTCAAGAGTACAAAAAGAGCTTAAAGTTGTCGAAGAAAGTGTTTAGTGGAAAGATTTATAAATTATAGAATTGCAAGCACATATTGATAAACATAATAAAATTTTAGATATTGATCACTCTAACATAGCTGAGAAAGATAAAAGATAAAATCATAGATGAGGAAAATAAAAGAATTGCAGGGCTTGAAAGGATGCATAAATATTTTGAAAAAATAATTTTTGCAAGGAAATATTTAACTGGAGGAAAACATCATATTTGGGATCAAATCAAATTGATCACCCAAAAACTTAGAATCCATTTTAATATGCTTCAAGAAACATAAGATCTTGAAAGAGTAGTGATAATTGAAGCTTGAAAGGCATGGGAACATCTTGGTGATAAATTTTAGATTGCTAATGAAGTTATAAAATTATTGAATAAAAAAAACTCAAAGTGATTTGGAAGTTTTGGGAATCAAATACAAAAATGCATTCATTACAAAGACAAGATCATTTCATACTAAACATAGCTTGATAATGGCAATTCAGAATAAACAAAATGTTATGATTCAATTTGGT
>JASDQU010500998.1:10089-30586 GCA_032191745.1 Picea mariana | reverse complement strand
TTTATTTTTTCTAACAACTAAGAAAACAATATGCTATAAAACAGGAAAATGCGGGTGACTAATCCAGTCATGCTTCTAACTGATTTGATCCTCTTGTTCTACTCAGCTCCTGTTTTGCCACGTGTCCTTTTGGAGCCTGCAGTTGTCCTCAGCATGCCAGCCGCTACTTCTATAACTTTCTCCATCATCAACTTATCCAAGGCTGTTGGCCTAGTCCTCCTAGATTCTTGGTGTTTGCTGGCAACTTCCTTGAGTAGCAACTATGGATAGTGCACCCTAAAATGGAACAAGGAGAGAAGGTAGCTCCTATAGGTAGCGCCCCTATGCTGCATATATGCACCAACATTTATCCTCTGTTGAAATATTAGGTAGCGCCTGTAGGTAGATCCCCTGTGTTGTGCCTGTGTGTAAACCTACTCCCTGCCAAATATTACATAGCGCATGTAGGTAGCGCCATTGTGTTGCACCCGTATACCAATTTTGCGCTATGTGGAATATTACGCAGCGCCACTTACGCCGCATCTACATAGAAGTTTGGGTATCAATGCCAAAACGCAAAATCTTTGAATCTTGAACATGTGCATAGAAGATTGTGTCCTTCCATGATGACAAAACCATTTTACTTAGGTGCCTTGACTATACCATAGGTAGTGATTTTACCATTGAGTGAATCTAGCACTTAGAAAAAACTCAAAATCCATATAGCTAAACGCCTAGAAGCCTATATAAATGGAAAAGATAGTATTTGCATATTAGTTAACCCTCCCCCTAAAAAAGGAACAATCCCCAAAAATGGAGCTTACCCCTTACCAACTATTTTGTCATCTTGACACTTAGCCTCACACTCTTTCTGGTAGAAAGAGTATCTTCAATTGACTCAATAGACTTCTTCTTCTTAGCACTAAAAGGATTCTTCAATGTAGTTGTTCTCTCCTTAGCTGTTGGTTTTTCATCTTCAATGGCAGCCTCAACCAACACCTGTAAATTCCTTTGGGCTACCTCATCTTGGAAATGCTTCAGTTCTACCTTTAGCTTTCTGTTCTGAGCCTGGAAGCCTCTGTTATGCTTGTAGAGGTTCTCAAGCTGTCTATGTAGGGGTTGAGTCCTCCTTGCTGAAAATATTGCCAAGTCAAGGGTATGACTGTAGCCATCCATAAGCTCTGTCATCTTGACTCTTTCAGACATGGCTTCCTTTTTCAATTTAGCCACTTCTTTTCTTAACTCCTTAAGTTGTCTGATAAGTCTCTTGAAGGTCTGATCACCAGGGGGAGTAGAGACACGCACAGTCTCAACATGCTTCTTATCGTCTTCTTCTTCCATCTGTACATGAATTTTCTTGTGTGTTTCATCAGCCTTCTCAAAACCCTTTCCTTTATGCTTTTTCTCTCGCACAACAACTTCTCCTTTGTTCTTCACAGGCTCTTCAAAATCTTTCACAAAGACTTCATCTTTCCTCTCCAAAGGTATTTTGGTACCTTTACCCTTCTTCCTTTGAATAGGGGTTTCTAATTTATCCTCCACAGGATTTTCAATGATTTTTCCTTTCTCCTTATGCATAGGGGTTTCTGGTAAAGATTTCTCTTTGAAAACCTCCTTAGGAATTGATGACCTAGTGAAAGGTCTTTTACCCTTGATTTCGACTGTTGGGGGAGAAGAGGGAAATATAATCTTCTTTCCTCTCTTAGATGTCAACTTGGTAGAGGAAGGCACTTCTTATAACCCTAGTGGAGGTGGGGGTAAGAAATATCTATGTGGAGAAGGAAAAATCTCCTCCTCAGCTTCCATGACCTACTTGCAGATTTCTGAAATAGGGGCTCTGCCCTTTCTCTTTTTGCTGATATCTGCTTTAGTAGTGGTGGATGTTGAAGGAACTGTAATATGTGATTGGGGAGTAGGTGCTGGGTCCAGCTTGAAGTGAGAAGTAACCGCAAAATTCTCCCATGAAATATCTTTCTTTCCCAACTCTTCAGAGACTAACATTCTGATCAATCCAGAGTGGAAAAGGATAGAATCCACATCCTTAGATTTGGCTTGCACCCTATCTGACATTTTACTTATACTTATCAATAGGTAATAAGGAACATTCATCTCAATATTACCAGTAAAATTTAACAATAGCCTTATGTGGTAATGATACAAGGTGTTAAATCTCCCTTCACAAGTAAAATATCTCTATATGATTTTCAAAATTCTATCAAACTGCTCAATCAGTTAATTCCTTGGCATACTCTTAGACAACTCATTGGCTCGATATTTAGGCTTGAAGAGATATTTAACAAAGGGTGAACTCAAAACCATGGCCTTAAACCACTTTTCACCTGAAATGGGAATCCCTGTTGCAGCTAAGATGGAGGTTTCAGTTACCTCAAATTCCAAATCCCCAACTCTGGTTTTCTTTGCATCAAAATTTAATGCAAACTATTTTTCTACCTTTGGATGGCCTCTCTGCATGTTCTGGCAGAAAGAGAGGCATCCTTCTCTTTGAAATATCTCCCTTTCCATGGGCTCTGTGTCAAAAAGGCGCATGTCCACAGGTTCTGTCCTAACTATCTTGCCACCTTTGTGTGCTTTCTTCGACTGAGAGGTCTCCATGACTCAAAATGAGGGTTCTTGGGAGGCTTAATGGATGCTAATGACCAAAAATCTTCAATTCAGGTTTCAAATGTACAAAGATGGCCCTTAAAATTGACAGTTCTTAGAAATCTGAGCTTGACTATGGGAAATAGACCTTTAGACTTGTACAGGCCTTTTAGAGTGTAGAATGTGAAGGGGTAATCTAGAATGGCTCTTTGTATAGGATGAAAGGGAGCAAGGAAAACAAAGAGGGTTTGAGAAACACCTTTGGGTAGCGCAAGACATACACAAAGGATAGTCTATTACAGGCTTGCGACTTTAATGATTAAAGAAAATGATAGTAATAAAACCATGGACACGGGCAAGGACGTTTTCAAGTATGCAAATATGGCTTCCTTACTAGCCTGCAGGCTTAACAAACTGAAAACCTGAGCACAAATTTCCTGAGAAAATTAATATGCAAAGAAGGCTGCACAGGATACCTGTAAAGTTGACACCTGTTGAGATATTTAGCGTGATCATAGGATGAAATTGAGAAAACTTTGGCCCTGGAATCTCTCACAGCATCAGATTTAGTTGACATGCGGTCACTTGATCGAAACTGGCAAACTTACGCAGTGCAACACTGTTAAAATTTTCAAAATTTAGAAACCATTACAAAGGATCATAAATGCAAGATCTTTTGAAGGCGCTTTAACCGACTTCTGGCACTGAAAACAAGGGACACGGTCTCAATCGTGGAAATCATGACTTAGAGTGGATGGATGATAAACATGACAGGCACTACGAAACTGCCTGATGAGTAGGCAACGCTTCCAAATCAAAAAATGATTGGACAGGTAAGCGAGTACAACGAGTCATTCTTACTAGGTCATGAGTGAAGAGGAAGAGGTGTCACATCAGATTAGCAAAGGGAGGAATCCATTTAGGGACAAGTCATGATAGGGACAAAAAATGAGTCATGAGCTAAAGAGGTTCTAGAACCATAAACCAAAATTCTGACCAAACAAGAACTATGACTCAAAACTTTAAGAGGACAAGACTCAAAAATTAAAATTCTAAGGCTTAAAAAGGTATTAATCAAACTAAAGACCCAAGGCAAATTAGTGTGATAACAGGGCCGAAGAATTTAATTGTGCAACATAAATCCAAAACAGATCTCCCCATAGATTTGTCAAGGATAAGACCCCTTACAAGGCTTGGATCAGCCTCAAATCGAAAGTGACCCACTTTTGCATTTTTGGTTCACGTGCCCGAGCATAGATTCCCTCTGAAAAAGAGGAAGACACTTGATCCATAGAGCACTGAGTGTATTTTTGTTGGATACCCCGATGATGTTAAGGGATATAGGCTTATTGATCTTTCCTTGGACCTACTCATCATTGATCATAGTGTCCAATTCGAGGAAAGTGTCTCGCATGTACCTCAACAGTCGCATGCAGACACCTTCATTCTTCCACCTGTCTGAGATGATGAGCATGCACATGTCGACTCTTCTTTAGATAAGAGTTATGATTCATAGGACTCAGATGATTTATATTCAGAGTCAATACAATAATATGTAGAGTCAAAGCATCCAAATGCAGTTGTAGAGATAGAGCAGAGGCCTAAGTGGGCACATACTACTCTTCAGGATGCAGGGGATCTTGTTGGTGATCCAGCTGATACTAGGAGGAATCAATCTGATTTTTAGGAGCTTTCTGTTGCACTCACTGCCACTGAACCATTTCCCTCGAGGCATCTTTTCTTGGTTTGGTATTTAGATCCACAGTCTTATGGAGATTCTGTTGGAAATCCCTTTTGGGAATCTGCCATGCAGAAGGAGTACAACTCCCTCCTTGAGAACTAGACTTGGGATCTGGTTCTCCTTCCTTCTGGGAGGAAACTTGTTAGATGCATATGGGTATATAGGGCCAAGAGCGCATCGAATGGATAGATTAGAAGATACAAATACAAGCTTGTTGAAAAAGGCTTTCAGCAGGTGCATGGTATTGACTATGATGAGACCTTCTCTCTAGTAGTGAAAATGGATTCCATACGATTGACACTTTCCATTGTGGCAACCAAGGGATGGGAAGTCCATCACATGGACGTGAAGAATGCATTTATTCACAGTGATATCTCTGAAAAGATCTACATGGATAAACCCCAAGGATTTGTGCAAGACTCATCTTTAGTCTGTCGACTGAAGAAGTCCCTGTTTGGCCTCAAGCAGGCTCCGAGGGCATGGTATGCCAAGATGGACTCCTACATGTTGTCACAGAACTTTGTACGTTGTAAATCAGACCCAAATGTCTACATGCTCAGGATGATTGATTGACTTCTACTTTTAGTTTTGTATGTTGATGATTTGCTGATCACCAGGTGCTCGACTTCAACGATTGTTGCAGTCAAGAGGATTATACATGACAATTTTTTGATGACGGACATGGGTCCACTACACTTATTTCTTGGACTCGAGATCAGTTAGGATTGATCAGGCATCAAACTGTCTCAGGGCAAGTATGCACTAGATCTCCTTGAGAGATTTCACATGACAGACTGCAAGTGTGCTCCGACTCCTTTCCTATCATGATTCAAACTTGAGGATGGCGGGGAGACTCCACTGGTTGAAAACACACTGTACAGACAACTAGTGGGGAGCTTGTTGTATCTCACACACTCCAGACTAGACCTCTCCTATGCAGTTGGCACAATTTCCAGGTTCATGCAGGAGCCGCATGATCTACATTGGAAGGCTGCAAAGCGTATCCTTCGATACATACAAGGAACCATCACCTTTGGGATTCATTATGCAACATACTCTACATTAGATCTCATCGGGTTTACTGATTCTGACTGGGCTGGCGATAACACTGATCTCAAGTCAACATCTGGTTACTCACTCAGTCTTGGTTCCGGGCCTATCTGTTGGTCGAGCAAGAAGCAAGCCGCCATTTCTCTATCTTCAGCCGAGGCAGAGTATAGAGGGGTAGTTAAAATAACCATTTAGGCTATGAGGCTACGACATTTTCTCACTGAGTTGGGCAATCAGTTTCATTGACCGATCGCCATCTAGTGTGACAACTTGAGCACTCTAAAGTTCTGTAGAGATATAGTTCAGAGGCAGCGGATGAATCACATCGAGATCCACATGCACTACATCCGAGACTTAGTAAATGAGGGGATCTTCGACTTACAGTTCAGTCCTTGAACAGAAGAAATGAGAGACATGTTCACAAAGACCTTCACTGAGAAGAAGTTCCATTCTCTGCGAAGTCGTCTTGGAGTGAAGGACACAGTTGCCTAGCAACTGCAGTTCTTCTTTTTACATACATTGTACCTTGAGGGGGGGATTTTCCCATGAGGTTTTCCCTCTTTTCTCACTTTATTTCAGTGTATATTTTGTATTTGGGTACCTAACATGGCCTCGTTGCCGGGATCCATTTTTTATTTTCACCATAGTGATGTTCAGGGGGGGTGTTGGAGTTACTTCACACACACCTAGGATTTTTTTTTCCCAAGGTTTTTCCTTGTTTATTAGTCATAATTAGTCATTATCCAGTATCCTATATTTTAGGGGAGAATATTCCACCTAGAGAATATTCTCTTTCATTTGACACTTCAATTTGACTAGTTGAGTTGAGTTTAGATGCTGCATTGGTTTTGTCACCATGAAACATTGGGATCATCACCAACTAATGCACACTTGCCTTGGGATCATCACCAGACTAGCACATTACCCTTGATTCCTTGATCTACTCCTCAACACTCTCTGTTCAGTCAGTTAACTCAAGACTATTTGACTAGTTAACTCAGCTAGGTGGCAGTTCACTCCCGTAACTGCCTGAGAGACTAGACTAGGTGGTAGTTCACTCTTGTAACCGCTGGTGTGTGTCCAGATCACTATAGACCACCACTATGGTGCATTGGTTCTCCTCCAGTGTGCACCCATTGATTTATACAGAGTATATCGTGCGTAAATTATTCATTATTCATAATTGTTAATGAGAATTCTTCCATTCTTTCTCTCCTTCTTCTTCTTTCTTCATTTCTCTCTGCAAATGTGTGTAGTATTTTCTAGCTAGATCTATTCTATGCAGGTTCAACACATTTACACCCATGTCACCATGAAATTTCAATTGCTTCTATTTAATTTGGGAGAAATCCCAACGGAACACCCGAGATGAACTTGAAAGGAACGTCAAGTTTGTTGGCCACAATCAAACGGATTGTCGGAGAAAATATTAAAAAAATAATGTCCCTTATTTTAGAGGCATGGGGTGTAGGGAAAAATATTGTTTATTTTGGTTCTTAATTAAACAATTTAAGAGAATATCTCCAGGCAGAGTTAAACAATGAAGAATGTTTCTACAAAGATGTTGTAATCACATTTATTTTAAAATTTTCTGGTATAACCGAGTTGAAAAGAAAAGAAGAAGACATGCCTTCCCCAACTCGAATAAAACAACTGAAAGCTTGCTGGATAAGAAATATAAAGGTACTAAAATAAATATTGGATGACTGTGACACTTCAGTCATAAAAAATGAAGCACTTTAACACAAATTGTTTGAAATAGAACTGGGAGGAACTACAGGGGAGGTCCAAGACCCGTAGTTAATTTTAAATTCCATATTTAGGACAAGGAAACAGTTTGAGGAACACATGGAAATATTAAAGGGTCTATCAAATGGAAAATTTAATAATATGATTGAATATACTGAGTATGAAATTGAAAGTTGGTTGGTAAATTATGTAAATAAAAATGAGAATATTGAAGATACACTCCACCAACTTTCGTATGAATTAAGAGATTGGAAGGCACAATATTTGATATCAAAGTTAGACAAGAAATAAATGTTGCGCCAATGAGAGAATATATTGAAAATTGGTTAAAACAAACCCTCATTAAGATAACTGAAGAAGATTAATTAGAGGCAGTTGGTACTGGTCGAGCAACCGCTGCAAGAGATGATACAAAAGGGACATCAAAAAGAAAATGAGGAGAGAGAGATATTCCATCACAGTGAGTAACACATATCTCCCCAATTCATTTCTCTTCCCATTTAGAAAATCATCAAGTTTTTTTTTATCTATCTCAAGAAAAGCATAACTGATTTCCTGATCCTTCTCTTTTGTCTTCTTTCTAGGTCCAGCCTTGTCCTTGTCTATTTTCTTCATTTTAAGATCCACGAGAGCCTGATCCCAATCCAAATTTGGACAAACACATTTTTATTTCCAAGACTATCAAAAACTTGTATTATTTTTTGAGAAATCTTAGAGAACTACTTCAGGGATAAACTTTAATTATATCTTTCGAAACTCTGATTTTTGAGCATTAGATATTTGAATTTTTTCCTATCATATTCTCTTTTGTTATCAATGAAAAGACTTTTTTAAAGTTCTATGATATTTGGGTCCTTCATCTTTCTTTCCGTGAAGGTGATAAAAAATATTTGAAACTGTGATGGATGTGAGATTCATGTTATATTTTCTATAGTTATTTTCTTTGTATTATACTTCTGCAAACATATTCATTTATGAGTGATGGTTCCTGGTTCATTTCTCAGGAATTCTTGATGCAAGTATATTCTTTTCACTATTTTCATTTATTTGAATGATAAATATTTGGAGCTTGCTATTTATCACTCTCCTATTTTAATATCGTTATCTCAAGATATTCAAAGATAAATATTTAAAGAATACAAAAGAGTACCACCTCTATAAAAACTTAGGGTTAGTTTATCCTCATGAGTTTTTTATTTTTTTATTTTTTTATCTTAACCGATTCAAACATCAACATGTCATAATTTTAATTACAAAAAAAAAACGATGCTACTAGGTAACATCACTTTTAGATTTAAGGGTCAATTTTAAGGGTTCTATCCACAATGGTATCGCTTCTCAAGGTTGTGATTTCGAACAAATCATAACTTTAACCACCCCACAAAAAAGGGTGCTACCGACAACACCACTTTTTGATTCAGGGGTTGATTTTGATGTTTTTGACCCAAAAACATAGATTTTTGGGCCAAAGTTCTCGTTTTGAGGTCACATTTCTGGTTAAGTTGGTAACTATGTTTTTCCCACAGATGCTTTCCATTAAATACTCAAATCACTTACTCAAATGACATGGTGCATTACACATTGATATATATTGTTCTAACACTTCATATCGAGTGATAACGTTAATGCTTGAGGCATGAAAATGGTGATCATGGGTTTAATTGGATAATGAATCATTATTCTTTGAATTTATACTTTTTTCCTTGTTTTCACCTTGGTGGTCATCATCATCTCCTAGTCAAGTGTTGTCACTCTTGGGAAAAGTTGTACTATTGGATGGCGTCAATGGGGGTAACATGTCCATATCTCTTACCATGAATACCATATTCCATCTATGCTTTCTTTGTTGTCCTTTATTTTGGTTGGTTGTTACGTGTATCCAAAAAAAGGTCCGTGCTTCATAATCCCATGAGAAGAAGGGGATTGAATGACTAAGGTTGATGCAACTTTATAAAAAATATGATATAGAAAGAGAAAAATCCCTAATTCAAAATGTAGGGAAAATAAACAAATAAGTAAAGCAAAGTGTTAAAAACCATGAAAAAAAGAAGCATGAACTCTACCCCCTCGCTAAGGGGCCATCACCCCAAGTCCTCTAAAATGAATTCATATCTTACAAAAGCACTGAGCAAATCAAATATAAAAATACAAAAAGGTTAAATATATAAAGAGAAAGGGAAGAAAGGGTTTGGAAAGACACAGTGTTGAGGAAAGGGTACCTTATTGCATAAGCGCTCCCTCTACAAAGGTGCTCATGAGGATGACTTTGATACATGGCCTTGAATGTCAATGAAAATCAACCCATGAATTAAACCCTAATCCATACCACATACCATTACACATACTTCTTGATGGGTTCCTTGGAACATACTTCTTATCCTGGATACTGACACACCTAATAGGGGGTAATAATGATCCTCCCATATATAGACTTGGAAAATTGTATAACTTTGTAAGCTAGTGTGAAGTTTTAAGAGGATACGTCATGAGATATATCTAATGACTTTTGCATTGACATGACTCACTTTATATGTAGTGTTTGGATTGTGTACCTTGCCTCTAGTCCTCATGATGAATTGGACTACATGAGACCCTTCTTGGATAATGGATAACACATAGCCAAAGGATTGGTTGACGCTTGGATCCTTTGAAGGATATGAGGGGCTACTATCACACTTTTATGGAGGCCATCCCCACCACTTGAGAGAGTTCATTCCACACTTCTAGGAGGACGTTGAGCCTTTTGATGACATGTCTCCTTTGATGAGACACCCTAGCACACATGGAGTATGACATTGAGCCTTTTGGTAATGTGACATTGCATGACGATGATGATGATGATGATTATTTGATGGGATGTTCCACTTTCTCTAGAGGACATTGGATGTTTGCTTGAGGATGTTGCACTTGGAGAGATGATGCAGTACCTTTCCATTAATGATAGTAACCTTTGATGATGGGACATTTCTATTCTATGATGGGACATTACACCTTTTGATGATGGAGCACCTTGATGTGACATTTGGGGCTTCTTTATGATTGTATGGAACCTTTTTATGAGGCATCACACCCTTTGGAGACATGAGACACCTCTTGGAAATGAAACTTTGCACGCTTTCATGGAAATGTTTCAATTTTGAGCTTTTATTCACCACTTTTTGAGTGAGCCATCCCCTTTTGAGGCCAAACATGCCACACACGTGAGTTCTAAAGCACTTGTATGTGATACTATTTGATGTTTGAGCTACTTTGATTTATATTGGAGGCATCATTGGGGGTCTTAGATACCTATCCACTCATGTATCATGGATTTTTGATGTATTATTACCTTATCTCTAGGGTTTATGAGAGATAAAGGCCTTATTTTATGTTTTTATGGCCTCTATTGTGTGAGAAGGGTCCTAGATCTCTCATATAAATAAGAGAAGCACTTTTCACTTGTGAATCATTGCTACTTGTGGAGATATATCACTACTTATTTAATTCTACTTGATCTCTTATGAAGAATGTTATGGATGGTTAGTTAGAGTGATTTTTTGAGGAGATATGCTTATGGATTCTCTACTACTACTTGGATGATCATTGATATGGTTTTGATGGATGAAATATTTATTGAGTAAATGGTCTCTTTTCATGTTGTGGTTATGTTTATGAATACATTTAAGTGTAATTTTTTTCCTCTAGTGTTGGCTAAGAATTCTCTTGGATTATTTTTGAACAATCCTTTCATGTCAAATCTCTTGGAAGGTGTCTAGGGTTAGTAGTGAGCAACCTCTAGGTATCACCCTAAAAATACACTCATTTCTCTTCAAAGGGATCCTTAATTAACCCCATATGCCCCCCAAAAAAGAGTAGGCACTAGTCTTTTCTCCCAATAGTCAATCATTACTTTCTGAATTATAATTTCTTTTTTTGTCTTAGGGTTCATTTAAAGTTTTATTACAACATTTTTTTTTCATTTTTTAGACATAAAAGACTAAGAAATTTTGGTATTTTGGCATGTTGTTTGTTGGAGTTACTTCACACACACCCATGATTTATTTTTTTTAAGGTTTTTCCTATTTTTATTAGTCATTATCCAGTGTCGTAAAGTTTAGGGATGATATTCCTCTAGGAGAATATTCTCTCCAGTTTTCATTTCAGTTTGATCAGTTGAGTGGAGTCTAGATGCTACATTGGGATTATCACCATGCAACATTGAGATCATCACCATCTAATGTGAATTGTCCTTGGGATCATCACCATACTAGCACATTACTCATGGTTCCCTGATCTCCTCCTTACTTCACTCTGTTTCAGCCAGTTAACGGAAGATTGATAGACTAGTTAACTCAAACTAGGTGGCAGTTCACTCCCGTAACTGCCTGAGAGACTAGACTAGGTGGTAGTTTACTCCTGCAACTGCTGGTGTGTGTCCATATCACTCTATACCACCACCATGGCACATTATTTACTCATATATCCAATATCTATTGTAAATTATTCACTCTTTGAGTGTGGAATATGGTTAATGAGAATTCTTTTATTCTTTCTCTCCTTCTTCTTCTTTCTCAAATTGTCTCTGCAAATGTGTGTATTATTGTTTAGCTAGATCTATTCTATGCAGGTTCAACACATTTACATGGTATCATAGCCGACGAACTTCTAAGCAAAAGCTACACCAAATTATATTTTTGCAGGTACTGAAGATTGATGAACGCAGAAAAGATGGATTATTCACCGATAATACTTCTCACGCTTCATAACTATTTGGAGTGGAAGCTAAAAATTCTCCTTTTGCTCAGATGCAGAGGCTTGTACCAAATAACTATGGAAATGGAAGTTGAGCGTGATTCTACCGATGAAAAAATTGACTTTCTCAATAGACAAGATATGTCTATAGGATGTATCCTCTGGTTTATTTCTCTAGAAATTTTCCACCAAGTATATGATTTCTCAAAAGAATCAACTCCAAATGAATTATGGACTAGATTGGAGGTTTTATTTGGGAATAAGGAAGATTTCATGTAAGAGGCTGAACAAATAGAGCCAGAAGAGAAGCCATCAGAAGATCAAGCCTCTTATTATGAAGAGTCTTCTACAAAAGTATTTACACTGATTTGTATTCCATTAATTGAAGATGATTTCTACTCCATTTCAGATTTTTTTTTCTTCTGAATTTAATGTGGAAGATATATGGCATGCATCTCAGGGGTCACATGCAGACATTTTTCCATGCACAATGCATGCATCTCAACAGACAAAAAGGGAGCCGCGCACATCATACTCAATTATGATATTTTATGAGAAAATTTTGCAGAAAAAAATTGGATATTTTAATTCCTCTCAGGAAATTATCCAATTTCAAAAAAAAAATCATCCGAAACAGAGTTCGGGAAGTGAAGTTATGATCATTTTAAAATCAACAAAATTTCAGCGTTTTTTCCGGAAACGGCCGCATGGTTTTCAAAGTTACATCCAAACTTTATTTGGATCTTCTTCATTAAAAGAAGAGAAAGTGGATATGTGTGGACATATCAATGGTGCATCTACTTCATCAGATCCATGCAGACATCTACATCTTCAACAAAATATTCAACGAGCACAAACTTGCACAATTGCGAGGTCTTCTTGAAGTGAAGGACTTGGTTGCTTAGCAATTGCTTTTTGTTCCTTCTCATTCTTTTTATGCATTGTAATTTGAGGGGGGATTTTTCCCATGAGGTTTTACCTCTTTCCTCGTTTATTTCAGTGTATCTTTTGTATTTGGGTACCTAACATGGCCTCGTTGCCGGGACCCATTTATTTTCACCATAGTGATGTTCAGGGGGGGTGTTGGAGTTACTTCACACACACCTAGGATTTTTTTTTTCCCAAGGTTTTTCCTTGTTTATTAGTCATAATTAGTCATTATCCAGTCTCCTAAATTTTAGGGAGAATATTCCTCTAGGAGAATATTCTCTTAAGTTTTCACTTCAGTTTGATCAGTTCAGTGGAGTCTAGATGCTACATTGGGATTATCACCATGCATCATTGAGATCATCACCATCTATTATGAATTGTCCTTGGGATCATCACCAAAATAGCAGATTACTCATGATTCCCTGATCTCCTCCTCACTTCACTCTATTTTAGCTAGTTAACTGAAGACTGATAGACTAGTTAACTCAGACTAGGTGGCAGTTCACTCCCATAACTGCCTCAGAGACTCGACTAGGTGGCAATTTACTCCCGTAACTGCTAGCGTGTGTCCAGATCACTCTAGACCACCACTATGGTGATTAGTTACTCATGTATCCTATATCTATTGTAAATTATTCACTCTTTGAGTGTGGAATACGGTTAATGAGAATTCTTCTATTTTTTCTCTCCTTCTTCTTCTTTCTCAAATTCTCTCTGCAAATGTGTGTATTATTGTTTAGCTAGATCTATTTTGTGCAGGTTCAACACATTTACATCATTGACCTAAAAAGCATTGTTAAAACCCCAATTCATATTATGAAGTATAATTATAGGCTCTAAGGGAAAATTTTCTAGGGTTTTAGAGCCATTATACGATTTTTAATTTTTTGATTATGTTGGTTAATGAAACCCTAATTCAACTCATTGCTTAGTCCTCTTTATTTATTGAATTATTGTATGAAAATTGTTTGCTACTGTAATAACTTACTTTGTTGCTGTAATTTTATATCTTTTTCACAGTTTTACAACAACCCTAGAAATTGTCTTCATTTTATGTATTTGGGGATCCTCTTGAGACTATACTTGACTTGGAAAACCTTTTAAATTGACCTAGATCCTCATTACTTAAAATATAGAAATTGTCTTGTCTCACCACCTCAGGGGGCCGTATAATTGATTGTGTCTTTCCTAGGGATTCTTGAAGGCTACTAGGAAAGCCTCCCTTGTGTTGGATACTATTCCTTCTCTAAAGAGATGAATTTTGTTTCCCAGGCGACAATTGTAACATCTTCCATGTTCTACTAGTCTTAGTGCCTTGTGAAGGCTTTGCACTTGGTGCTAGATTGTGTGGTAATAGGTCCAATTTGAGAATTAAGCTTATAATTCAAAAGAGTAAGCAACACAATCCCAATTTTAAAATCAGGGCTATAAAATACTATCCAACTTTTGAAGGGAAAATAGAACAAAACCATAAATCAAAAATATTAAAGTAGAATGGATTATCGCCTCAAATAGATATAGAAGAATTATTTAGAGGTGCAAAGAAATTAAATAATTAAGTCCAATGCAAATCAATAGATACTTAATTCAACTCATGAAATTAAAGAGGGTCCCCAAGTGTTGGGAAAGCTTGGGGGGTTGTTTAGGGCTCAATAGATCTGTAATTTTCCATGCCCAATAGATAGTTCTTCCATTTCTTTATTGATTGAACTAATACATAGATATTATTATCATATGTAGGGTAGATGAGTATTGTGTTTATGCCTCAACGTGAACTAATCCCTCAAGCTTGGACATCACCTTCATTAATATTATGAATTCCCTTGGGTTACTGCTCTTACTTCATATTGTTTTCATTTGAAATATAATGTGATTTGATAGAGAAATGACAATTGTTTAG
Source organism: Picea mariana (assembly GCA_032191745.1). NCBI lineage: Eukaryota > Viridiplantae > Streptophyta > Pinopsida > Pinales > Pinaceae > Picea > Picea mariana. The sequence goes on along the minus strand of JASDQU010500998.1, from coordinate 15,905 downwards.
TAATGAGGTATTTTTAAGTTTTCATTTGAATGCATTTGATCTTGCTTGATTGATTTAATAAAACTAATTGAATGATTTTTTCAGACCTATTTTTTTTTTGAAGTGATCCATTGGGCCAAGCCTAGCTATCCAACCTTTCCATTTTTCAGCCACAACTCATTTTGAAGTCACCCAATACATTATTGGGGTATTTATGAACTTGAACCATTCATATTTAAAATTATTTCAGTTGACTCCTAATACTTTATTAGGCTTCTTTCAACCTCCAAATTTTATCTTTTGAGAAGCCTCAATTCATCATCAGGGCAGACTGGATTTTTTAATTGATCATTTTAAAAAACTGCCTAATGCATTATTGGGCACCTTTTGAAGATACACTTTTTCATATTTTGAACCTTTCTAAGTTGTTATTAGGATCTTTGCAATCTTTGAACTCTAATATTTTGAGATCCTCTGATATGTGATTGGGCCACTTCACAACTTGGATATTTTTTATTTTCAAACCCTCTTGATAGACTGCCAAGCACTTTTCCATCTTCAAGTGCACTTCTTTTGAATCGCTCCAACATTCCATCGGGGTCTTTTCAAAACTTTGAATAAATATCTTTCGAACTACCCTGATATGACTATCAGGGAAATTTTCAAACATTGAATAATCAATCTTTTGAAAGTCCTTGATAGACCATCGAGGTATTTCTAAACTTTGAATAGTACATCTTTTGAAAGTCCTAGATAAGCTATTAGGCCTTTTCAATCTTCTCACTTTTAAATCTTTTAAACTTCCTTGATACTCTATCGACCCCTTTCAAAATATTCACTCTCAATATTTTGAAAGCCCCCGATATGTTATTGAGCTCTTCACAATTTTTTGATTTTCAATCTTAAATTGGAAAGCCCTTGATATGTCTATCAAGGGGTTATAAAGGTTCAATTTTGAATGTTTCGAAAGTGCCCAATAGACATATTTGGGGGTTCTAAAATATCCACTTCCATATTTCAAAAATCCTTGGATATGTATATTGGGGGTTTTAATCTTCAAATATCTACCATTTGAAAAACGTTGGTGATGTATCAGTCTTCTCAAAACATTCAAACAATTCACATTTAATTTCACAATCCTCAAAATGGTGGTGCTCATTCCAATTATGCTTTTGAATTGCCTCACATGAAATCTATGGGACATTTCCAAATCCTTTGCAAATTAAATGAGCAAGGTTTATCCTTTAAAAGAATTGCTAAGGTGTTCAAATTTTAGTATAATTTCCAAATTATTTTCCAACGAGAATATTGAGTAGTCATAGTTTGGAGTTAGTTGTAGGCCCAACTAATAGGCATCATTCAAAATAGTACCAATCAAAAGTGTAGAGGGACTACACATGATTATACCACCTATCCAATTAACCATAGCCTCTATTGTATCACCATGTATATTCCCTCTCATTATAAATTGTTTTATTTTTAGACTTCATGCATGCTTTGGCTGAGAGTTCGAATGAAGAATTAATTGAATGATGATTTGAATTTGTTTAAGTTTTTTTATATATTTGAAATGACTTGTTCCATTGAGCCTCTTAACTTGATGTGAGATGAAACATATGTATGAGATGAAACATATGAACAATAGTGTTTGAATCTAAAATATCCACCTAGTAGGATGCTTGTTTGAATTCCCTAGCCTAATCCCAAATTGATTCACATAATTCCAATGGGTATAATATAGTAGGGATTTCCCTTGTCATAGAAATTATTCGATTTGAATGTAGATTGGCCTGGAACAAATGTTTGGATCCTACTTCCAACAAGTTTTTCTATATGAAGAGGAACACCTTCATTCCCTTCAAATTCCATACTTGAAACCCACAATAGAGGCTTAAKCCCAAGTCACTTCTATTTTTGAAAGTAGATTTYATTCCTATTGGCGTAGTGATGCACATGTATAACTTTTGAGGTGTTTTATCTCTAATAATTTTAATACTCATGATGTGGAATTTTTTCAAAAAATGAGCTAAAAATAGTTAAGGGGAGATGAATTATCAAAATGATAAACTTAAAGACAAATTAGAAGTTGGCAAGTGCCCATATTAGAGAGATAAAACAAAGTGTGGGTTAATAAAACGTTTAAATTATGAGAAATAGCAAAGTAAATGGCACTTAATGTGATGGTAGTAGATGGAGGTTGATCAATGATTGTAGTTCATTACGGGAGTTTGAGATTGAGATACATTAACCTGATCCCAAAGTGTAGTAACCGCTTACCACCTGCCATCCACGTGTTAAATTGTGATAGGTTTAAGGATTTTGATATCGAGCTCCAAAACAACAATCTCAAACTCTTGTAAACCACTTCTTGTTTTCACTAATTAATACTTGCTACCTTTCCATGTTTAGGGTAGTTGGAAATATTAATTACACTGGCACATAATTACAAACAATAAATTAAAAGGAAACAAGTGCATTTTTAACTTAGTTGATGAATAAACAAGGGAAAATTAACCATTAGCTTCAGGTTTCTTTCACGTCTTGCATGCGATAAACTTTCAGTCAAACCAGAATTAGGATTTAAGTGGGATTCTTAGACACAGATAGTACCTAGCATCAAAATGTTATGGGTATTTCATCAAACTTTCCTTTCAAAACACATTTGTCATAGAGAACATTAAGGAAATCAGCTCTTGGTAAAATTTGCAAAATATTATCAGACATGGTTTTCCACATTTTGAAAACATGGCTCCTAGGAAAAAGGATTTAGTGTCCCAACAACCTAAGTCAATAAACCCGTATTTTAGATACTTCATTGATAAAGACCAAGATATCTTCGAAACCTAATTGTCTGGAAAAACTGCTAAAGTAATATGAAATATATCTTTTTCAAGGTTTTTGACAATTTAGAAGATATTCCTTCCCAGGAATGTGGATTGGCACAAAGTATAGTCCCAAAAATGTTTCATTCCCTTGAATTTTCCCATATGTGTGCCCAATCTTACGACCCAATCCAGAGGGTTGTGAAATCCAAAAAATCAATACATCTTATTCCCTATTTCAGAATTTTCCATATAGGAAATATTATTGTTACTTGATAATAAAGAGAAGTTAGAATAAAATGAACTGGAAATTTATTTCAACTCAGTACCATTAGAACAAAAACACAGTTTCTTATTAAAATTGTTATCAACAAGTGCTAGCTTGCTAGAATTAAAGATTCCATTAAGTTCTTATATATTCAAAGAATCAATAATGGAAATGGAAATCGTAGCAATGGTTTTTTTGATTTTGGGGTATGACAATGAAATTTTGGTAGATGAAATCATTTTAGGGTTCATCCTCAAGATTACCCAATTTGTTAAGTATGACTTTACCACGTTTTTATGAACATTTGGTTCATTTTCAATCATGGGGATGTTTCAGATACCAATCATATTTAGTATATCTTATGCTATATCATGAATCCACTCATTTTCATCATTTAACATTAAAGATAGTTGATTCACGGAAAATGATTGAATTGGTGTTTAAATGGACTTAGTTAGTAAGATATTGTGGCTAAAGGGATGGTTTCAAAACATTTGTAGAGAAATTTATGGCCACAACCTATACTCTGATACATAATGAATATCCTCCAAGGATGTTTCTTGAATGCAAAAAATTTCTTCAGCTAATCCTACAACTAAAGTATGGAGATTGATACACTTTTGAAAATTATACAGTCTTAAGAATTTATGGCTTAGAATTAAAACCTTACAAACTCCCAATTTTCCTCACTCCAAGTATTTTTTCATTAGAGTATATTAGAAAAAGGTGGAATTCATATCATATTTACTTTATTTCAAATAATAAAAAATCCTCTCTTACATTTCCAACTGAAGTTTTCTCTTTTATACTGAAAACTTAAGTAGCATTTAACATTGTTGAAAATATGTTGAAAGATTTCCATTTTGAATAGGATAAGTTTTGGCAATATGAGATGTGCCATTTAATTTCTAAAATGAGAACTGTAGTTGGTCATGCACCATATATTCATCATGAATATGTAGGAACATAAATACTAGAAAGCAGAGATTCATGGGTAAAAGTTCAACAAATATTGCAGGGACATGGTCAACTATCAACATAGAAGCAACATATGAAAAAATAAACATCTAGAACAAGTTTTGCATCTACTTTAATTATCACAATTAAAAATGATCAACCAAATAAAGGAATGTAGATGGTAATGTAGACTCCAGATAAATCATATTTCCAAAGAAAAATCTTAGAGAGGGATGATCCAATGGAGGAAGACATATTAGAACCTATGAAAAAAAAATGAGAATATATTCAAATTATGAATATGAAGAAGAATGAAATAAGATGCAACATTTGGGTAAATCCTTACTTGAAAGATCAGTAATTTCAATAGCCCAAATTGCATGATCCAGTGATCCCACACAAAACAACAGACATAGTGATTCTAGGATGTGAAGTTTCAAAAGAAGTCTTAGTCTAAGAACAAAAGGTTGATATTTTTATAGAGATGACTTTAAAGAAGAAAATGGCCAAGAAAGCTAAAGAAAACATACTTTCTCAAATTAGTCACGAAGGACCCGCCCCACCCAGGTTACTTTCATCAATTGTTTCTGAAAAGGAACTTTACATATGGCAATTCTATAGCCTAAAGTTGATAAGCCTGAAAAGGATATCAAATCCCGAGAGTATGAAACTGCCAAAGTGACTTTTGATCTAAATCATATGCCACCAGAAGACAAGGTAGAATGACACAAACAGATAGGTAATATGGTATCTAGGGATTTGATGCAAGTAATAGTCGAATTAAGAAGGATGAGAATGAAAATAAATAGGCTAGAAAAACCATTGAAGATTGAGAAAAATATTAACAAATCCTTCCAAATATCAATCGATGATTTAGAGAAAAAGATAATTGATTTAGAACAAGCTCCAAGAGATAAATATGGGATTTCATCTCCAATTGAGGAAAAGGATAAATAAATTCAAATTCTCAGAGCAAGGTTGAATTTACTGATGTCAGAGCATGTTCAAACAAAGGAAATAGTTGAATTTTAAAAAGAGAAAGACTAGTTGAAAAATCAAGTGAAAATATCGCTAGACCAAAATATCAAAGTAGGACAAATTGTTGATAAAGTCAATAAAGAAAAAGAAGCTGGTCTATCAAAAAATTTATCTCTTAAAGATACAATGCCAGATTTGGAGTCGTTCAAAGAAGGTTTAGAAGTAGAACAAGTGGATAAGCTCAAAATGCAGTTGTCAACAGTACAAAAAGAGCTTAAAGTTGTCGAAGAAAGTGTTTAGTGGAAAGATTTATAAATTATAGAATTGCAAGCACATATTGATAAACATAATAAAATTTTAGATATTGATCACTCTAACATAGCTGAGAAAGATAAAAGATAAAATCATAGATGAGGAAAATAAAAGAATTGCAGGGCTTGAAAGGATGCATAAATATTTTGAAAAAATAATTTTTGCAAGGAAATATTTAACTGGAGGAAAACATCATATTTGGGATCAAATCAAATTGATCACCCAAAAACTTAGAATCCATTTTAATATGCTTCAAGAAACATAAGATCTTGAAAGAGTAGTGATAATTGAAGCTTGAAAGGCATGGGAACATCTTGGTGATAAATTTTAGATTGCTAATGAAGTTATAAAATTATTGAATAAAAAAAACTCAAAGTGATTTGGAAGTTTTGGGAATCAAATACAAAAATGCATTCATTACAAAGACAAGATCATTTCATACTAAACATAGCTTGATAATGGCAATTCAGAATAAACAAAATGTTATGATTCAATTTGGT
>JASDQU010500997.1:102268-113578 GCA_032191745.1 Picea mariana | reverse complement strand
TGTGAACATTGTATTCTGAGAGAGGAGACTATGAGAGAAATAAGAGGAAGTTATAGAAGGCGTGTTGTAGGTTGTATCCCTTCATTTTGTTGGATAATAAAAAGGAAGGCCCTGGCAATTTCTCTGGTGGACGTAGCCCACACTGGGTGAACCACATATATCTATGTCTCTATTGTATTGTCTATATTTTGTTTCTCTATTGGAAAATAAAGAAGCATATATAGGTATCCATACATTGATATACATCTTACAGAAAATTCAAGAGAAGAAAAATCGTCAGAGAGAGAGATCTAGAAAGGAATATTAGTAGCATACAAATAGGGAGACATACCCACAAGGGGAGATATTATTTTGCCCATGATTGGTTAGAATAGGTACAATATCAGGAGGAAACATATCGACAGGGGAAGTTAACCTTTGGTTAAAGATGAAGAGAAATAACAGAGACATAAAGATAGTGGGAGCCGCCCCAAGAGGAGATACCCTTTTCCATTGATGTCAAAGGGGGAGAGATAAAAACATTGATGAGGAGTGACGATCACAGTGGCAACATGAGCATGAGTGTTTTCATGTCTAAGTGTTTCCATCAATGTTGGTGTTTCCATCAATGCCAAAGGGGGATATTGTTGGATAGTTGGTTGTCCTTCATGTCAACCCTTGGAGAGTGATCTTGGAGATTGATGTCAACCCTTAGAGATTGATGTCAATCCTTCAATATGAAAAAAGATGTTGGACATTTGATTGACATTTGTATGATCGATATTGATGGTGATTTAGTTGGGTACATTTGATGTAGTTTACATGTATCCCCATAGGTGTGGTTATGGGACCCGTTATGGGACCCAAAGTTGATTAAGGAATATGGGCATGAAGAACAGTTAAATTACATGTAAGACATTCATAGATGGATAGTCATTGTCATGTATTTTCCGGTGATATTCGGTACACCATGTGGTTCCTCATGGTTAGGGAGATATTTCCTTGTAAAGTTGGAAGCCTCGAAGAGTGTTTAAGAAGCCCTAGTTGGTTACAAGTCTTAGTCAAAGGGTAAAGTGGTTGCAACAAGAAATACCTAAAGTAAGGAGAGAGGTTACTATGAAAAATTATATAAACACCTCAATGAGTCTCTCATAAGAACACTCACACACTCATTCATTGATTATCTTTCTTGTGATCTAGTGATATTTTACTAAGGCTGTGATGACATATTTATGAGGTATCAAAGGAGGGTCGAATGTGAAAGTCTTGGGGTTGCAGCACACCCTATTTTCTGAGGTATCTGCAAGTTACAGGTCATTAAGGCACGAATGTATGCGGGATTTAGTGGAGGAAAGCACAGATATCCACATGCTATAGAAGAGAAAGTCATGTATCTGTGAAAAGATTATGGAAGTTTGAGAAGAGATGTCAGTACTTGGTTGCTAAGGACTATGGAAGAAGTTACAAGTTAGTTTGTAGTACAGCAGGTCAGCTAAAGGATCAGAGGTAAGTTTTAAGGGTTATGGTTATGGTGTTATGGTACATGCATGATGATGATAATATGTGATATGGTACATGTTGTAGCAATATTTTCCTCACCCCATGCAACTTGATCATAAGGCCTTTTCCATTTCTCTATGCAGACTTGAAGTCCATTTTGCACTTCCCGAAGCTAAAAAATCATATATTTCCACCTATACATCCCCTAACAGTATTATAGCATGCGTATACACAGGTTGCACCATTACAGCCCATGTACATTGGATTTTGTGCCCAAAATTAAAAATTATGTCGGGTTTTCATGTCACGTCATGAGATCCATGATCCTTGACCTTCCATATAATGGAAACGTTCCGAATTGGCCCTTCAATTATATTTGAAGGATATAAATTGGGCCATATCAAAGCCATGGAAGAGGAGAAGAATTCAAATTTTGAGAGAAAGTATACTCTGGAGAAATTTCCATTTCATATTAAGTCTGCATCCCTTTGTCCTTTAAATTCTAAACACATTGTTCATTGTTTAGCCCCAAAGCTCTTCCATTATTGATTGAGAACCTCATCGTCTCTCACATATGATCTTGCATTTGGTGGAGGATTGAAGTGGTAGAGGCCCATTTGGAAGGGACTTAGTTTCTCGATTCCGAGATGTTCTGACACCGAATTTTTTCACTTTTACAATAATGTGGATCACTTTTTAATAGAAATACTCTTTTCTCGTCCAATTGATATCTTGCAAGTATTTGAATTCTTATTCCATGGGCATATTTGTTATGAATGTTAATGGATTATGTTATTGTATGTGATAACATTATATATTATCACCATATGCTTGTGTATCTTGGTTGTTGAGGACAAGTTGCAGGTATAAAGATTTGAGTTGTGTGCTCAACAATGGTCTTCATCGAACGTCTAGATGAGGCAGGCTTTTTATCTTGTCTTGTTAGCATATTCGTTTATATAGCATACTTGATATTAGAGTAGATTTCTGTAGTCATTTCCATCTATTGCGGTTTACCCATTTCCATAGAGTAATTTTCCTCGTAACAAAATTGGAGACTATACTAGGGATTGAATCTTATTTTTGGGGTTTGGAGTGTTTTTATCCTTTGATTGCTCTCAGTTAGCCTTAGTTTCCTTGTCGCCTGATTGCTTGACAACCTATTTTTACCTTGTATCTGAGTTTTCTTGGCTTAGTCCTTTACCTGGATGTATTTTAACACATATACGCAGGTTTTCCCTTGACAAATACGTACATACGCAAGTTTTCCTTCTATAGGGTGCGTACGTACGCGAGTTTTCCTTAAACAGTCACGTACATCAACTTTCTTGACTTTCTATCCGAGTTTGGTGTTTGCTCGGTGAGTTTTGATGGTTGCTAAGTCTTTTAGGGTCTCTGTCCTAATTGTTGAGTGCCTACAGAGTGATAGGAAACCTTCTTTTGGTTGAATTTTTAGGAGGTTTTTCTTTCTTATCATCTTTTTCATTAATTGTCCTTGCATATTGGTATGAGTGTTTGCTTCTTGGTATCCTGCTTGGATTGTTTCTTTTGCTTGCAGTAAGGTCTATATATTAGGATGTTATTCAGTCCTTTCATTTTCATTTCTTTATATTGAAAATACAAAAATATAAATTTTTCATTTTGGCATTTGCTTTTTGGTTATTTAGTATTGATCTTGACATTGTTGGAAACATTGCATCTTATGGAAATTGCAAAGTTGCATTGAAAGTTTCATTTGAAAAGGTTATAATCTATTGAGAATTGAAAGTTAGGACTTTGCATTATATTCATCTTCATTTCTATGTTGAGTCATAAAATCATCAGTTTCACGACCACATCTTTTGAGTAAACAAAGCCATTAAAATTAACGATGATCAATTAAAATTTATTAGTAATGATTTTATTTTCATAGTACACAAACAAGCTCAGGAGGCTCCACTCACACTAGAGTTAAGCATGAGGTCACGCGAAGTTGGTTGCAGAGATAGCCCTCTAATACCTTCTTAGCATCAGAGATATTTCTGGGGATCTATTCGTATTTGGGGGTCTTGCTAGTACCTTTGCCTCTTTGAGAGGTGATGCTTTCGAGACTTTGGGCTTTGTTACCCTAACCATATGGTGGACTTGACTTATGATTTTTTTCCTGCGCATTGGTTATATCATGGTGGCTTTATTTGCTTGACATATGTAGCCACATAGGTTACTTGCAGGGACTATTCTACAGGTACCCCGAGTCAAATAAGGGTCAGACAACACACAACCTTTATGGAGGATTACCTCTCTAGGGGGATCTGATCGACTGTGTTGTTAAGCCCATGAGGGCCCTTATAATTGATTCTGATACCTCCAATCTTTTGAAGGGAGTCTCAGGCCCCTCTTGGGTGAGGCATACCTACTATAGTGAGGGAGGGCCCTTTTCAAGTACTATATCTTGTTTGTGTGCATTTGGCCTTTTTTGTTTATTTTTGGTGTGCTCTCTGATTTTTAGTTGGCCTTAGGATTTTGTATTGTGTCTTGATTCCTCATTGCTATAGTTAGTGGAGCCCCTGTGTCTCCCTCAATTAGCGCTACAAAACCCATGATCTTTTCTCATTCCATGGGGATGAATCCTTTTTTATTTCCTAGTAGTACATAGAATCATGATACTCAGTCAATACCTTGGGCCTCTAATCATTTTTCTCTTGGTATGCCAGACATGTCTTCACACTTTCTATCCTCTGTCTCACCTTCTTATCTGAATCCTAGTTTTGGGTCTGGGGGCATGATGCCTCCCTTTTCTCCATTGTTTTTTGGTGGGAGTCATATCTCTCAACCAAATCTTACGGTAGGAGGTTGGAATCTTCCTTCATATGGATCCAATACTAGCTTCACTTTTCTAGGAGAAAGTGATCAAATGGGCGGTCATTCTACTTATTACATCCTGTCCATCTATCCTTCTTCCGCTATGTCGGTTCCTATGAACTATTTTCCCATGGAGGACCTCCATATTTCCTCTGGTGTTTCATATAGAGGGACTCAATTTTATAGGATGGAAAAACCCCTTCATGAAGTCCCTTCATCTGGGGGCAACATATATCCTCACATGAGTAACCCTTGTCATGTCGCTTTCTCTTCAAAAGTGGCTTCCTCGGTGACGATGCCCTTACAACCCATTATGAACCAATATGGATGAGGATACTATCCTACCAGAAAGGGCCATGGTGTATACCAGAACCCTTCCTAACCCACAATTTCTCAAAACCAATCTTTCCCGCAACCTTGGTCTCATATGCTGCAACTAGCCACTGCAAGTCATGTTGGGGGCACAACTCTAGTCACTACTAGTCACACTGCACATACATCACCAACCTCTGCTATTCATGTTGGGGATTCATCACCAACCTATGCTATTCATGTTGGGGATTCATCACCAAAATCTACTAGCCATGTTGGGAATTCATCACCAACCTTTGTAAGTCATGTTGGAGATCAACTACTAGCCTTTGCAAGTCATGCTGGGAGCATGTCACCAACCATTGCAATTAATGTTGGGGGCATTCATATGATTGAGAATCTTAGACGTATAAGACGTAAGCCCAAGTTCCTTTGTCAACTTTGCAAAGGAGATCACCTTACTCGTTTTTTCCTTGGTACTGATGTGGTACAAGAAGCGTGGTCCTTGCATGGGGGCCCTCCGGGTTCTGATTCATATTTGGTTTCCAAACATTCTAATCCTTATTTGGTTGATACATCGTTCGTGTCGATGCAGTCTTTGACCGACACCACTCTTGTTTTTAGGGGTGATGCATCTATTGACCTTGTTGTCTCACATCCTGTTCAACCATCGGTCATGTCGATGAAATCTTCGACGCCACTCTTCTTTTGAGGGGTGATGCATCTCTTGACCTTATTGTCTCCCATCCTATTCAACCAGCGGACGTGTTGATGCAATCTTTGACCGACACCACTCCTATTTTTGGGGGTGATGCATCTCTTGACCTTGTTGTCTCACATCCTATTCAACTAACAATTGAAGAAGTGGACGTGCGATGCAATCTTCAGTCGATCCCACTCTCCTCTTGGAGAGTGACAAGTGTAAGGAAGTGACATTGCCGATTTAGTCTTCGGCCAATCCTACTCTTCTTCTGGGGGGTAATGCGTCTTTTGACCATGTCCTTAGTATTTCTAGTTATGTACCTTTTGAACAAGGGAGCATTCCACTCTCTCCGAGTATGCTCCCTCCAAGTCCTAGGGAGGTTTCCTTTGATTGGAATGATCTTGTGGAGCCTCGGCTTCCTTCTTCAACACCCTTACAGATAAGGGGAATTCTTTGATATATTGTAGATAAGGTAACCTCTGCAAGTATTTTATCCTCCTCAACTTGGAGAGCTTTGGGTTTTCCCAATCTTGTGTCATCTATATATGAGTTGATGACTTTCCATAGAAATCCTACATGGGAGCCCCGACCTCCCCCATAATATGTTTCTTAGAACAACATTATCAAGTCTTAGTTAATCTCTTTTCTGACTCTACAAAAAGAGAAAATATTGTCGGCTGAACTTGTCTCTTTGAAAATCACTAAATGGATTTGAAAGGATGTCTATTTGGTGTAAGTTTAATCCTTTTTCAGACCAAGTAGACTATTTTCAAAAAATTAATACTCTAGTGACTAGTGGCTAGAAGAGTTCTCCTAGGCATTGTTTTATACCTTTTCGGGCCTAGGGGACTAAATTTAAGAAAAAGGACATTATTTGGAGTTAAGTTGTAATTGCATTCCATTATCCTGCTTCCAATATTGAGCTTGTTGTCGATTCCCACTTTCTCGCTATAAACCTATTACCTCAGCAATTTGCATCACTAGCCAAGAAGAGCCTTGTTTATGTCCTTTGCAGCTTGACACCCTGTACCCTATGAGGAAACATTCCCCCAAGTGTCCATGCCCAACATGCACTTCCATGCATTGAGCATAGGTATGTTCCAGTGTTTGGAGCTAGTTGCTTACTCATGACACTCGTTTCCTCTCTTGTATCATAAAATTCATTTGTTTATGAAAAACCAAAAAAAAGATAGGCGAGAAAAGAATATTATCTCATATTTGTGGTAGTCATGTCACCTTTGAACAGAGCACAAACTTTTGATTTCACTTTTCATCCAAATTTTGGATTTAGCATGACCTTAGGAAGTTGAGCTCGTTACTTAGAGTTTAATCCTCTGACTGGTTACTCTTCTAGACCTTATGGAGAGTTTTATTGGTGCCTCCTGCATCACAATGTTTCATTATCAAGTCTATGTTGCCAAAGTCTTCCATATGTCTCATGCTCTTGTTCAAAGGATGTATTTAATCCTGTGTCGACCATTTCTTAGAACTCTTGATTTTGCATGTCGGCCATACCCTCATTGTGTCTGATAATCACATGAAGTTGTAGTCCTACCATGAACCCTAGTCCTACTATCATTATGGGTAGGTAACTTTCATCCCAACAGTCAACATCTCTTCATTGGTCGCTGACTAAGGGGTTTCCCTTGTGTTCGACAACAAGAAAACTATTCACACATTGGGATTTGTGCAATTTCTTGGATTCCATTAGCCTTATTGGTGGTTTCCTCACCTTTGTCGACAATTTCCCTTATTAGATGCTATTCACAGGGTATTTTTTGTGTACTACTTGCATCTGGTGCATGCAAAAGATGCACATTGTTGTTGGTTCGTGAACATCCTCTTCATCCGAGCTCCTCCAAATAATCAAGTTATTGCTTTGTAACTCATGATGATTGATGAGAGATGCCTTAATTCTCCCCTTTCAGTGGGTCTCCTTCCATCGAATTCAACTCATCTATTCTGGAAACAAGGCCTAGATTCCTATGAGTACCTAGAGGCTTTCAGTCATCAGTGGTAGGTTCTCCCATCATCGACAATTGGGAATACATTAATGTCTCCTGATCGATGGACTTTTCAAGTGTTTGACCTCAACACCTTTATTCACACTTGTAATAATGTACTTGGTGCCTTGATACCTACTTTCATTATTGGTAGGTTGTCTCACGTTTGTTAACAGTATCCATTAGTGACTGGTAATCAAATGAAGCCTCATTGTGTTCGACCTCAACTCCTCTATTCACATGATGTAGACTTGAACCTTTGGTGGAGCGTGTAGAAGAATTGAAGACATCAGTTATAGTAGCATCTTTCCTGAGTTGTTTCTATCATTCATTGGACCAATACCTCTATGACTTCAGTGATCATGGGAGATAAAATTGTACCCCATTGTATACAAATATCTTCAGATTAATTTTGAGATTGGTTTTCACTGGGCCTTGTTCGTGACTATGAAAACCTATGGCATGTGTCTACTTTATATTTCCTATTCATGGCCATGAACAACTATTTATTATATTTCCACATGGATCTGTAATGTAATTCAAATTGGTAGCCATGTGCGCAAAGTCATTATTATTTGTAATATTCTCATGAGAAACTAGTTCTTCCAGCTGAGTCTCCATCACTCCACTTATAGTAATTATAATGCATTTTGGCCATCACAGATACTCCTCTTACCTAACACATTAGGGGGGCATCTGTTATAGAAATATTTTCCTCACCCCATGCAACTTTCTCAGAAGGCCTTTTCCATTTCCCTATGCAGACTTGAAGTCCCTTTTGCACTTCCCAAAGCTAAAAAATCATATTTTTCCACATATACGTGCCCTAGCAGTATTACAACATGTGTATACACATGTTGCACCATTACAGCCCGTGTACATCGGGTTTTGTGCCCAAGATTAAAAATTGTGTCAGGTTTCCATGTCACGTCATGAGATCCATGATCCTTGACCTTCCATATACTGTGCACATTCTGTCTCGGTGCTTCAGTTCCATTTTAAGGCTATAAATTGGGCCATATCAAATCCGTGGAAGAGGAGAAGAATTCAAATTTTGAGAGAAAGTATACTTTGGAAACATTTTCACTTCATATTGAGTCTGCATCCCTTTGTCCTCTAAAGTCTGAACACATTGTTCAACCCCCAAGCTCTTCCGTTATTGATTGAGAACCTCATTGTCTCTTACATATGAGCTTACCTTTGGTAGAGGATTGAAGTGGTGGAGGTCCATCTGGAAGGGACTTAGTTTCTTGGTTCCGAGATGTGACGACAAAATATTTTGTCACTTATACACTTCTTTGGATCATTTTTTAATAGAAATACTCTTTTATCATCCAATTGATATCTTACAAGTATTTGAATTGTTATTCCATGGGTTTATTTGTTATGAATGTTAATGGATTATGCTATTGTATGTGCTAACATTATATATTATCACCATATGCTTGTGTATCTTGGTTGTTGAGGACAAGTTGCAGGTATAAAGCTTTGAGTTGTGTGCTCAATGGTGGTATTCATCGAACGTTCAGACGAGGTAGGCTCTTTATCTTGTCTTGTTACCATATTCGTTTATATAACATACTTGATATTAGAGTTTATTTCTGCAGTCATTTCCATCTGTTGTGGTTTACCCCTTGCCATAGAGTGATTTCCCTCATAACAATACATCTTGGTGATGTTATGGTACATTGATTAGAGTCATTATTGGATGTTATGGTACATTGATTAGAGTCATTATTGGCTATCTTGGTGTATGGTTTGGTTACATGTTATGGTTCCTACTTGAGGCTTGAGCTTACATCTTGGTGATATTGAGGAGCATGCTTGAGGTACATATTAGGTGCATGGTTGAGGCATATACTTGGTATATGATTTTGGTTGTTTGGTACTTTGTTGAGGTACACCAGTGATGGTACATGCTTAATATATCATATGGTACATGGTGTATGGCATGTTTGAGTGATATGGTATATGGTTGAGATACATTGTTGGTACATGGCATGGTACATATGTTGATGTACATTGCTGATGTACATGGTTGATACATGGTATGGTTCAAGATTGGTACTTGGTATGGTGTTGATGTACAAGGTTGATGGTTGAGGCATATGGTACAAGTTAGGGTGCATGGTTGATGCACAGTTTGGTATATGTGTTGGTTCATTGTGTTGAGGGGTCCTAAATCCCTTTAAATCAATAGTAGGAACCAAACCTATCACCAAGGCCCAATTAGACTCTGTAGCATTTAATGGTGGAATGGTTCTCCAGATCTTGCAATCCATCCAATTAATCGATGGGATTTACGTTTTCTTGTGAAGGCTCCTCCTTCAATTTGGATGTTCTCTTTTGTATTTTCTCTTATAGGTGGGATCGGTATAAGATAAAAGTTGGTATAAACCAACTAGGTAACAAAGTGGGAAAAGATTAACTACTAGAGAAGGCTGAGCTTGGGATAACCCTTTCACTCTAGCATGCAGACAATGATTCTCTACCACAGGCCTAGTACTAATACATTAACCTGCTAGTGTTCCAATTATTGACTGAGGTGCGATTATCAGAAGAAAACATATATGCAATAAACGATGGCAAGAAAAATAATTCCCTTAACTCTAATCATCAATCACATACTAACACAATGATTCATTTTTCATCATTAAAGACAAGAACTGTAAAACATTGAATCAAATAACTTATCAACAAATTTAGAAGCACTTACTCATTACAACATCCATTCATGAGATGAAATAGGAAATCATTCTTATCCATATCCAGTCATACACACTTTTGAGGAAAAAACATAAACTTGTCTCTGTTCGTAAAAAAGACTTCTCAATCAAGGAAGCTCTGAAATAGTTCTTTACAAATCCAAAATGAGGGTCTTTGCAACAACCATCGACCTTTGCTAACAAGTCAATCCTCCTATTTATAACATACTATTAACTAAAAATAACTATTAAAGTGTAGCTAAGTAAAACAAAACTCGCCACATGGCGCTTTCCTCTATTAGTCTTCAAAGAGTCATCAAATGATCTCACTTGAGTGGATGAATCTTCTCATACTCTAACCACTTGACAAATCGATCCTCGCATGTGTTAGCATACGAGAATCTATGTTGTTACTTTGGGGATGAAAAAGATCTCTCTTATCTCTACTACCCATGCCCAATACTTGACTATTATGGTGCTTAACTGCTATAACATGGCTCGAGCTTTGATCGGGTGCTCCATGAACTATCACACCTGTCCTGGCACCATGCATGTCACCTTTGCTATTTCTACAACCCATGATGAGTCTTGTTCGACATGTGATTTGACTATGTTCCGTAAGTTGACAAAGTCATCAGGTGTGCCGAATTTGGGGAGGCCGATGTCTCTCATTGCCTGGTTGATCTTGGTCCAACTTTTCTCACACTCGTCCCATTTCTCTTGGACTTCCTGATGAGGTTCCTGAGCCATTTTTACCCAACATTCGGTCGATTTTCTTATGTGGTCGATGTTTCTTTCCCTTAGCACCCAGATGTCCTGCTCTTCAACGTCTCAGCCTTGTTGCACCACACTGATATAGTCGATCCTTTCCACAAATCGGTGTTCTTTCTTGTACCACCTCTCCATATCCTTACATGTCTCCAGTGCCATGAGGGTATCTTCTTGAAGCTCGACTACCCTTGCAGTGTGTTAACACATATTCATGCAAGGGGGAGTTTTTCCTTTGGATTTGGCCCTTGGGTGGAAAAATGAAAAGAAGCGGGTTTAAAACCCACTTATCCTAAGTTTGAGTGCAAAATGCGCATTCTGCTAACCAGCAGGCTGATTCGGGCAGCCAGGATTTGCATGCCCAGATCAACGGTCGGGATCCAATTCCGGAGCCCCCTCGCTGTTATGCCTTTTATGGGGGGGGGGTTGCAATATGAGGGTGCAGAAGTTTTAACGGTCAAGATTTAAGCACCTTGATTCATGCCTGAGGTCTCATTCT
>JASDQU010500997.1:78535-93106 GCA_032191745.1 Picea mariana | reverse complement strand
CCATCATTCCAAAGGATATAGTTATTCAAGCCTCTTTTCAAGGAGAATATCATGGAGATTTGGTTAGAATATCTTATCTAATATATATGAGAGATATGTGTGAGGATTTAAAGGGATCATATCTTGTAATAATGGGAAAGTAGTTGAGAGTGGTTGAGAGAATAGTGGATCTATCATTATGAGATGGTTATCTTCATTTCAAGACTCTCATGTATATAAGGGAGTGCTCTCTCTTCATGAGAATTCAATTAGGAAGGATTAGATCATTAGAATGAAGATTAGATTTTGATTAGCTTTTGGTGAAGGAAATGGATTCTTAGCTTGGTTTCATTGATTCATACTTTCATTATTGTTTCATGAAGATTGATTTGATTCTTGTAATGTAATTCAACATCGTCTTATTGTGTGAGCTCACATATGTCATTGTTGTTAACTCTTCACATGTTGTATTTCCCTTATGCAATTTTATGCTTTCCTAGTTAGTGTTTCAATGCTTTCTTAGATTAGTTTGATTTCAACAACATAGATTAGATTAGATTAGTTCTACTTCAGTCCTACACAAACAGTGCACGTGCTTCGTCAATTTACATACCCCGGGTTGACAATTAAATAGTTGGGCAAGTACTACAACGTTATTATAACGACATATATTTCGCCTAACAATCTAGAAGGGTTATACACCTCCCATGTTGTAGGGTCAGTCAAACTCTTCATCGTTCAACAATTTTGGTTGTCGAGTCGTCCCCCAAGAAAATATCTCCTCCTTCATATCATTCATATTCGCAAAACCATTCTTTATGTGGTGGAATATGATAGGATGCTCCTAAGTCAATAAACCAAACATCTTGATACAACTGTGTATTGTTCGATGCCAAGTGCACATCGTCTCCCTTATCTGGAGTTTTATTTCTCTTAGTCAACTACTTCTCATTGGATCATGTAATAGATTTTGTTGTCCTCAACTTGCAGTCCCTTTTGTAATGCCTAAATTTACCACATTTCTAGCATCTTTGTGTTATCCAATGAACCAAAGATTTATATCTACCCTTTGACTTAGAATTTCTACTGGATAATTTTCCTTTATCTTTGTCAACCATTCGACCTCTTACCACTAATGCATCTTTGGTCGATCCTTCAATGTTCTTCCTTCTCATTTATTCTAATAATATATATGCAACCACATGTTCAAGTGCTAATGTGGTTGAATTACTCCCTATAACCACGAATCAGTTATCCTAGGAGTCTGGAAAAGAATATAATAGGCTAACACATTTCTCCTCCTTAGTGATTTTAATATCCACAGCAGATAACTAGCTTATTTTATTATTAAAGGCATTTAAATGCTCAGTCCCTGAACTTCCCTCACTCATCCTTAGAAGATATAGTTTCTTTCTAAGGAACAACTTATTCACTAGGGATTTTGATTGGTACAAGCTCCCCAACTTGTCCCACATTTTCTTGGTCAAATCTTCACCTAAGACATTCAGCAGCATCGAATCTACAAGACAAAGTTGAATCGTACTCCTTTCCCTTCTATCAAGTTTCTCACATTCTTCCCTCGGCATACCTATCGGAATGGTACCTCGATAGACTACTTCCCATTGTTCTCGATCTAAAAGGAGATCTTAAATTTTAATCTTCCAAAGATCAAAATTCTTTCCATTAAATATTTTGATCTCTATTCTCGATCTAATCCCCATTCTTTAAGCACACTCTTTAAGGATTTATGACTTTGACTCTTAGTATGGAACCTAGAGTTTAGCTTAGATCCAAGTTTGTTAAACCAAGATCTGATACCACATGTTAGGAAATAAGGAACACTTCCACATTAAAACTAGCAGAAGAGAGGAATAAATATTTAATAAAGAAATTAAATGACAAAGAAAACACACAATACATAGAGATTTTACCCTGGAAAACGAAACGGGAAAACCAACATTCCTTGAGAGTTTTTCTCTCTTATTGTCTTATTCCTTTAGAATAAAAGTTTACATTCCTAAACTTGGTCCACACCTAAGACACAATCGAAATCATACCTTATTTCTTTACACAAGAACAACCTTGTAGCCAACTCAACATACATCTACATGACCAACAACCTATAAAAAAATTTCCCTAAAGATTGTATTTTAGAGCATTACAACATACCTTATTTATAGGCTTTACAGTAGGAAAAACCATAAATAAAGGTTCCCAAAAATAGTTACATATTATCGCAGATCATTGGCTACAAATACTGCAAATCTTGGGATTATGTTACAGTCAAATCTAAGTCGATTTACCAGTCAATTACCGATCGACCTCTATTCAATCTTCAGTCGGTTTACATGCGCCTTCCTGTCAACCTAATGTCGATTGACCTCTTCAACTTGTTGTTGATTTATTCAACTTTGAATTTACTCAGTCGAACCACCTATACCTTCGAATTTCACTGGCATTTGATCCACCTCGACTAAACTTTCACTGCAAATAATATAACAGCCCAACATTAGGCGATATTCTGGCACAACCAAGGGAAGGAAATATTGATCATCCTATCTACTTTTCCATCAGAAATATTTCCTAGGCTAAGCGTAACTACACTACAACTGAAAGGGAAGGTTTGGAAATGATTTATACTTTTAAAAAGTTTAGACATTATTTGTAAGGAAGTCATTTTAATTTTTTTACTGATCACTCTGCTTTGAAGTATATGGTTAACAAACCTGTGTTATAAGGTCAAATTTGCAGATGGTTGTTATTATTTTAGGAGTTTTTTTTTTAGATCATTGTCAAGCCTGGTAAACTAAATTTGGGGCCAAATCATTTGTCTAGACTAGATTCAGGAGAAAATGGCGGAGTTATAGATGATTAGCTCCCTCATGCAGACATTTTATATATTGAGGCTATTCATGATTATATGTCAAACATTGCATTATTTTTAACCAATGGTACTATGTCGGAGGGTTATTCCACAGATCAGAAAAGGAACCTAGTGGTTTGTGTCAAAAACTATCAACTAATTGCAGGCCAATTGTACTAATTAGGATTGGATAGCATCTTGAGGCATTGTGTACTAGACCATGAAAGACCTGATATCCTATGGGAATATCACAATTGAGTTTTTGGAGGAAATGTTGGCGGCAAGGAAACTTCCCGTAAGGTATTACAAGAAGGATTATGGTAGCCTATGGTGTTTAAATATGATAAGTAATATTCTCGAGTATGTGATGAATGTCAGAGAGTGGGGAAGCCATCTTGTCATGATGAGTTACCTTTAAACCATGTCTGAGAATCGCAAGCCTTTGAAAAATGGGTTGTCGATTTCATCGGTCTGATAGATCCCCCTATAAAACATTCAAAGGAAAGATACATAATTACCACAACTGGCTACTTGAATCAATGGGATGAATCAGAAGTTGTTCAATATTTCTCTATAGCCACAACAGCACGATTTATTTTTCAAAATATCATTACCCAGTTTGGTTGTCCTCAAAGCTTGACCAGTGATCAAGGAGCCCATTTTATCATTGATACTATCGTGACCCTTAGAAGAGAAATTTTAATTTAGCATCATAAGAGTAGTCCCTACCATCTGTAGGCTAATGGCACAATGGAAGAATTTAATAAAATCTTGGAGATAGGGTTGACTAAAGTCTGTTGCACAAATCGAGTCGACTAGGATAATTGAGTTTCAGCTGTGTTATGGGGTTATAAGAATACCATGCAGTGACTACATAGGTATACCCCATTTCAATTGGTATATGGAAGAGAAGCAGTAGTTCCAACTGAGTTTATCACCCCAAGTTTATTCATTGTGCAAGCTACTAAGATGACGGATGATGAATCCTTTGTTGCACAGATTAAGGAACTGATGGAACTTGAGGAAGCTATATTCCTAGAAAATTTTCATCAAACTATGGAGGAATCATGGAAGAAGGCTTGGTATGATTGATATATAAAGCGTAAGTCATTTTCACAAGGTAACCTAGTCCTGTTATATGAAAAAAAGTATCATAAACACTTGGGCAAGCTCCAGATGCATTGGTTGGGACCATTTATAGTTGTGTAAATCTATGACTCTGGAGCTATCAGATTAATGCAACTTGATGGAATTATTCGACCAGGATGGGTGCATGGAAAATGCCTAAAAACTTACCTTTCTACTTCATAAATAATGTTTCGTTACACTCCTGTCTCTGGGAGTAAGGTTCATAGGTAGGATTTCCAATTATTTCTCTTTTTTCCATTCCCATCAATAAAATGGTGGTGTGTCCATCTCTCACTGGTCCTATAAGTCTAGTGGTCATTTCCAATTTTTCCATCCTGGATATGACCTTTGTGTTCGGGGAGGTCTAACTCAAATATTTATGTATTCATTTTTTCCCGTGTTTGACTTTTGTGCACTGCCTTTGTCATTTTCAGAGTTAAATGGCATTGGTACTTTCTCACTAGTTGTCTTGTCATTACCAGTCAGAATCATTTAAAACTCCCCAACTATCAGTTCTTTTCTATTCAATTGTTGGTGCATCCATTACTTTTCTGTTTTCCTTAGGACCTCGTTACCGCTTTTCCATTTACAGCATTAATTACCCAAATCTCCCTTGGATGTTTCCACATTCGAGGGTCTTCTTTGACATTGAGGCTGAGTTATTTATACTTTATCAATATTAATGAATTTCAAGCATGTCACTTTCTGCATGTTGCTTATATACTCCCCATTTCTCATCGACCCTAAGATTATTGTGTTTCCATCCAGTTTCTTGCATATTTCATCCTAGATCCCATTGAGCAACCTATGAGCTTGCATCCATGAATTTTTCCACTCATGTTATTTTTTTTCCAATGCGGGCCTATTACAATGGTTCACACAACTAGTTGGGGGACCCTCCCCAAAATCATTGTTCCAGCGGAGTTTATTGATCTATGTTTCATCATTTAAGGCGATATGCATGGGAAGGTCGAACAAACTCGTTTGGTCGACCTTGATTTTACCTACACTGCAAAATATCCACACATGGCCATCCACTCATTTATGGATTTTGTCACGTTGTTGGATGGATAATTCCAATGGCAGTGGAAACATGATTTCTTACCGTTGTTGGATTCCACATTGATGTGTCTTCATGACCTACTATTCTTTGGCACTACTAGAGAAGTTTCTCAATGCACGAAGTTCCTCATCAGTCGAGTGCACACTAGCTCCTTATGGTTAGATAAGGCCTACTCAATCCATGTGCAGGATATACATAAGCTCACAGACCTATCTATGGAAGGGCACGATGTTACAAATGGATTCCAGGGCTCAAGGAAACATGATATGAAGAAGGGGGGTCTTAGTCTTTATGAAAGATATGGAACCAAACAGGGGGGTCACATAGTTCATATTACATCGATAAAGGATGAACAAGTCTGCATGGCCTGCTACTTTATTGTTAGGAAAGTAATGCGGAATTACAGTAGAAACGAGTGTACCCTTTATTTTATCATTGTAGCAGAGTTTAGTAAGAATGGTGCACCCTTAAATTGGTGTAAATATCTACTCACCGAAATGTTATAGGCTTGCACAGATGCCCATGACAAACCGATGTACTTCATCTATGGATATATGTTGGTAGAATTTTCTATGTGGAAATGGCAGCTGCCAAAAATTCACAGCATATCCCATTCTACAAACACCTTTTTCGCCAAACTTTTCAACCCTTAGAGTATTTGCACTGCTACTAGAAACTAGACCGCTCACACTATATCCTTCCTACAGTGGTACAATGAACTCATCTATGTAATATAGTGTTTGTGAATTCCATAGTCATTACTTAGTCAACACAAAAACAACATCTAGTTCAGAATGAATCGTGAATATACTTTTTTTTACCCCTTAAGGTAGATCCAACACTCTTCCATGTGAACTCTCTCCCATTTTACTTGGATGATCCTCTATTTGACAAAGAATTCCCTACATGGCCAGGTGTTACTGTCGAATGAAAGAGGTCAGGCGTATCCTACATGATGCCTTCTCTCGTGCAACGGTTAGCTCCATCACAGAATTTGTATGTAGGGACCAGTTCAACAAAAAGGGACCAATTACCTTCCAACTCAAAAGAAGGGGAAGATGAAGGAGAAGAAGAAGCACTACCAAGACAGGTTATCCCAATCCCTTTTTCTTCCATTCTAGATGATGCAATGATCTTGGGTAAGAAACTCCTCAAGGTCGTGGATTTTGTATTTCCTTTAAAGAAACATCATACTTGTTCTCCCTTTAAAGTTATGACCAACCCCATCACCACTGAGGCAACACCTTTTTTTTCCCTTCCACCCCGACCCCCACCATTTCCACCCCACCTCTCTCCACTACTCCCTTTCCCACTAATGCCCTGATTATACACATCAGTGATGATCCCCCAAATCCGTTAAAATCTACATCCATCACTGAAGAAGTCACCACTCCACCCTCCCCTAGAAAAACCAACCTTGATACTATGGGAATTGCAGCTAATGATCCCTTTGTCGCTCCAGCAGAAATTTTTGGTCCCAAGTTTCCCATTTTTCTACAAGTGTCATAATTCCAAATTCAAACTAACCTTACCTAGTTCAACACATTTTTACCACAAACTACCAACCCCCTTGTTGCAATTTTTGACCCTAAAGTTCCATTACCCTCCACTTCTCCCCAGGACCCACAGGTTCAAATCCTCATGGACACATAGACCCAAGCGACCATCCATATTGGTCAAGAGACACACATTCCAATGGACCAATATTTTCTGCCACAAGATACCCTAGATGACCAGGTTGATGCTCAATCGACTCATAGCATGACTTCGGTCAAGGAAAAAATTGTGCCAATGTTGCAGGACCCACAACAATGTTGGGAAATTTTAGAACTATGCCTTGAGTGGACTGATGTGGTGACAAAACTTCCTCTTTAGCTTCAGGATTGACTCGTGCACAACAATCTCACTATTTCCCCAAGTCTTGATAGTGTTGGTACCCCTAGCTTATCATAACGTTTAATGGAAAGTGGCCAACCGCTTGATTCAATATTTCCCTTAGATCCCTCTATTTTCAATGTGGATCTTTCCTCATGGGCTACGCCTTAGATCTTGCACCTGGTACACACCTCTACTGACCAATTGGAAAAATGGACTACTACAATTGAGAAATATGATGATGAGCTCCAATAGTAAGCAAAATGTTTGAGAGAGGTCGTCACTACAGCTACCTCTATCACAAAATTCAAGCATGTTTTGCATGTGCAAGCCAAATCGATATTTGCAATCATAGCAGACAATTTTTCTCAAGTCTAGCCTTCTTTTTGATAGGTCCTTTAAGAGCTTTCTGAAGATATCACTAAATCTTTTCCATCATAGAGAGTTGAGCTTGTTGATGGTGCATGCTCATAGTTGGCTACAAATACTAATACACTGCAACAGGAGTTAGACGCGTTAAAATTGAAGGAAAAGGAGCAACCCAAATAACTTCTCCAAAATATTACACATGCAGTCGAGGAGGGAAATGTTGTCAAGTCCTCTCTTCATTCTCGAGCTGAGGAATGTCGTTGTATTTTAGACATGGTCAATGATTGGGTTATATTGATAGAACGTCGTAGCAAACCAAATTAATGTGGAATCTTAAGTAATCACCAATCCAATCGAGCAGTATGCCAAGTTTACAGAATCCAGATCGAGGACAAAATATTCAATTCCCTAGATGAATCTACTCGCACCACCAAGAAAGAGATTTGCAATATTTGACATACCCTGCAGGTCAAGTACATCTAGCTACAACATATTTATAACATTGCTAACATCGAACGGATGACTATGTTGGCTACTAAGCCGAGGGAACCCAGTGTGCCCGCTATGCAAGATTTTGTTGTGGGAGTCATGATATTATCAAGAAAATGGCAGGATTGTGTGGACCACTATGACATTTTTCATGAGTAGGCCCTTGCCATTGTACAAGATTTGGGCCCTTTTTTTGAATGGGACCACAACAAAAGAGAGGAAGGTTGACTCAGAATGAGTCAAATATTGTGGTCAGGGCCTATTGGGCCCTTTGTTTTGGAGTATGTTCAATTTTAAAAAAGTATCACAGTTTTGTGAAAAAGAGTAGCAGGGAAGCAGAAGGTTAGAAGAGGCATAAAGTAGCTACGATGAGTGAAAATGTAACTACAAGTGCGCCAACAGTAGAAACAATTCATGCACCAGCTAGAATAGCAAGTGGAAATATATAGAAGTCACGAGCGCATGCAGAGAAGAAGAAGAATAAAGAAAGGACAATAGAGAACTCAAGAAGTCAAGAAGCACCCAAGGAAAATCCACAAATATGGGAATATGTAATGGGAAAGGGGTTCCTAATTGTCGAGTTGATAGGTTTCTTAGTTGTTAAATCAATGAGTCAATTCAGATATATTGTGCTATTCTCGAGATATTTTAGACTATTGTTTCTAGATTCCTTGTCATTCTTCTTTTGTCATTAGGTTATCGCCATTACTGTCATCGAGTTTGTTGTGATAAGTTATTGTAATGAACTATGGGGAATTAATTGTGCTTGCATAGAAGTCTAAGAGTTCATAGTGGGTATCTAATTTCTAATTTTGTTGTATAAATCATGAAGTGGTAGAGATGCTCTATGTATGTTGGGTTTTGATATGATAATAACATGATGGATTATTTGGGCACCAAAATTTGTCATTATGGGTATGGATATTTGATTTATGTGATGTGAAATCTTTCCTACTATATGTAATTGGTAGTTGTGATATTATTTACAAGATCATGTGATGTATACACTTATTTTTATGTCGTGCAACATGGATTATCGAATTCACATATAAGCTTAGGCTTCTAATGATATAATATTTTTGCATTCAAGTATGAATATGTCTTGTATTGAGTTAGGTCTGGTTTTGTGTCCTTCCTAACTCACTTTATCACACACAAATCTTGATTGTGATTTAGGTGAGACCTCCTTCTCTTGTGGAATATTAAATATGACAATGCTACTAGAATACAGTTGTATCTTTTTTGATAACCTCTCAGAACCTGAGTCTCCAATTGTGCATCAACACCAAGCAATTCTTGATTTATGGTTTTAAAGGGTTTGAGACAATTATCGATTTTGGTGGCATTTCTAGTGTAGGTGGGATCTCCTCTGATGCTCAAGCTAGGGTCTCCTTTGTCACTCCTCTATCTCATTGTTGTTTTGTTGTCTCTAGGGGCTCCTCTATCACTCTATGTTGAGTTAGGGAATCCTCTGGTGCTCTTTGTTGTTTTTTCTCCTCTTTTGTCTCATGTAGTCGGGTATGGCTCGGTCAAAAATTGTTGTCGGGGTCTTAATGTTGAGAGCTCAGAGGTTTTTGTTTGGTGATGCAGGAGCATCATCAGTGAGAATGTGTGGCAAGACATCACAGGCCTAAGAATCATTGGAATCCAAAACCGTTGGTCGTTACTGAGGATTTCAGTTACTGAGGACTGAGTGATCTGGGATTTTTCACTCCTAGTCATAAATGTAACATAAATTAGGTAGCAATTAGTTTGTTTTCAAGAAGACGAGTAGTTGGGAGGGAACCCTAAGGACCCTCTGAGTTAAAGAGAGGTTTTGTACGCCCAAATGAGGATGTTGTGAGCTAGTAGGAGATTTTTTGAATTTGTAATTGTTGTTTGATTTTAGAAGTAGCCATTTTTTATTTTGAATGAAGATAACAGAGGAAAATTGATCCAATGTATGGTGTGAATATTCTTTAAAATTTCTTGTTATTGTTTCTTTCATGAATGAATGAATCTCTCTATGAGTTTATGACATTGTGAAATGTTTGTATGAGTTTCCATCATGTTCTCTTTCATTAAGCTGGTGCAAGGTGTGCACACAGAGTGCAAGGAGTGTGTTAACAGGATCTAGTTTGATCCTGAAGCTCACAAGAGATAGCATGAAACTTTCCCTTTGCAAGGAGTGCAAAGTGACTATTGTGAGGCATGCACAGTCGTCCGCAAGACCTCAAACCTTGCGTAAAGATCTGGTGCGAGGAGCACACAGATATGGGATTCGACCAAGTGTTGAAGGGACTCTAGAAGAAGTTGATGAATCGGAACAGAGGGATGCCAAGAGGGCAAGAAAAATTTATTTTCAAGAAACCCCTTTGGTTTGAGTTTTAAGAAATCTACAGAAACACAAGAAGTGCGTGGGGGATCGAAATCTTCGAAGGAAGTGGAAGTTCGGGAGGGGGAGTGACAGTTTTCGTTGGATCAACTGTAGAGGAAGAGATCTGGCTGTCAAATCTCACATCCAGACACTCAGAACAACGTGCAAAGGGAGATCAAATATTGACCATTAGATCTGAGCATGGGGACCAACATTTGTTGGATCCAGAGGTAAGTGCACAAAATTTAACCCTATGGAAGTGCACAGGGTAAGAAAACTTGTGAAACCCAAGTTCACGATTTAATCTCATCTGTTGGATCATGGAGGGATCTAGACCATCAATCTGAGGCAAGCGTAGAATCAGGAATCAAGAGAAGGGAGGTGCACATTCTTCCAACTTCCCGAAATGTGAAATCTCGAAACGTGAAGGAGGAAGCAGGAACATTGGATCATAGGGATTGTGGACCATATATCTGATGCAAGCAGAGCTCAGAGTTTTGATTTTGGAAATTGGGAGGACGAGCAAAGAAATCTTCCAGAGACACAAAATGAAAAACTTCAAAGCACTCGGGAGATAGGCCCCAGGTCATAGCGAGGGGTCACATCATGGAAGATTAAGGGAGGAGCTAGCACGCACTAGGGCCCAGTTTGTGAGTTTGTAAATAGGAGAGTTAGAGTTGACTCACACGCGATTCCCCGACTTGTGATTTAGCGAAGCACCTTTTGGCTAAGAACTTGGTCACATCCAGTGGTTCTGTGCGGGAGGCTTGCACCTAGTGCTTGTTCACTCAGGAAGAGCTTCACAAGAACCTATGGAATTGTTCAGTGGAGATTCCAGTGGGAATCGAGGAGTTGATCCAGCTCAAGGAAATCTAAGATCCTAGACCGGGAGGTCAGCAGACCCTACTGAGGTAGGGGCACTACATCAAGTGGTATCAAAGTGAGATTTCATCTGTAGATTTCAAGCAAATGAGATAAAGGGAGAAGAGACAAAAGAACTCAAAGTTTTACTCTATGTGTGAGAGAGACAATCAACAAAATGTCATCGAGGAGATGAGGGGAGCCACCCTTAGCCAATCAAGTTGTAGAAAGGGAGATGCAAGAACTTTGTGCAAGATTAGAGGCGATGGAGGCAACTCAGAGGAGTGAACCTGATGCTGGAGACATCAGCGATGCAGAGAGCGAAGAAGTAGAGGTCGAAGAAGATACAAGTGAAAATGTTGTCGAATAACACTTGCTAAGAGCAGTTGTCATATTGGGAGGCAGAGACAAGATAGAGGTCCCATTGTATGAAGGCAATTTGGATGTGGAAGAGTTGCTGGATTGGATAAGATCCATGGAAAAATATTTCAACTATGAAGATGTCAGGGAGGAGAAAAGGGTGAGGCATGTTGTCACCAAGCTAAAAGGACATCCAGCACTGTGGTGGGATAAACTGCAGGTTGAGAGGAGAAGAAAAGGAAAACATAAGATAAAGAATTGGGATAGAATGGTAGCCAAGTTGAAGGCTAAATTCATGCCCAAATATTATCAGATCAATCTATTAAGGAAATTGTAGAACCTGAGACAGAAGGGTATGACAGTTAAATAATACACAGAGGACTTCTACAAGCTGAACATCAGAACTGGACAAAGAGAGAAAGATGAAGAAAATTTTTCCAGGTATATAGATGGCCTAAGGTATGAAATCCAGGATGAGATCGGCATGATGTCAATAAGGACAATGGAGGATGCTTATTAGTTTACGTTGAAGGCAAAGGATAATTTGGCCAGAAAACAAAACCAACGAGGCGGAGGTAGGAACCTGGTCCCAAACAAAGGCAAGGGAGTTTTCCATGAAAAGGTAAATAAATCCAAGGATAAGACAGAGAAACCACACAATCACTCGGAAAGAGGAGGAAGTTCTCAAGGAGGACAAAATGGTGGAAGAAGTTATTCTAGAGGGAGAGAAATAAATAGAAGAGGAGAAGTAAGATGTTATTCATGTGGAAAGACAGGGCACATGTCTTGGGAATGCCCTGAGAACAAGAAATAAGGAGAAGGTGAAGCTCACATTTTGGAAGCACGGAGAAGGAATGTTGAAGCAGAAGAAGTAGAGGATGGAACATCCTTGATGAAGAGAAAGGTTCTCTTAAAACCAGAGGAAGAAGTTGAGAAGCCAATGCAAAGTAACAGCCTATTTAGGATAGCTTGCAAGAATAAAGACAGAGTATGAAAAGTGATAATTGACAGTGGGAGCACTGATAACCTAGTATCCACAGAAATGGTGGAGAAATTGGAGCTGGAGAAAACTGCACATCCAAGGCCATACAAAGTCTCGTGGTTGTAGAAAGGACACCAGGTAATGATTACTAAACAATGCTTGGTTGAATTTAAGATAGGAGGATATAAAGATGAAATTCTATGTGATGTCATTCCCATGGATTCATGTCATATTTTGTTGGGGAGACCATGGCAGTTTGAAAAGAATGTCATTCATGATGGGAGGAAGAATACATACACCTTGGAGAAGAATGGTAGGACACACATGTTGTTGCCAATAGAGGAGAAGAAAGTGAAAGAGGAATCCAGCACAAGCATACTTCTCATGAGTGGGAAAGAATTCCTGAAAGAAGTCAAGAAAGAATAGGAGATGCAGTTTGTTGTGGTGAGGAAACCTAGAGTTATCCTTACAAGTACTTCGATGGATTATTTACCTGAAGAAGTTCAGGAATTGTTGGATAATTTTGCTGACATAGTGGTGGATGAGCTGCCTAACTCATTACCACCCATCAGAAATACCAGCCATCATATCGATTTGGTACCAGGAGAAAGTTTGCCAAACAAAGCAGCATACAGACTAACACCTCGAGAGAATGAGGAGGTAAAGAACCATGTCTAGGAATTGTTAGACAAGGGTTTGGTCAGAGAGAGCTTGAGTCCATGTGCAGTGCCAACTTTGTTGGTTCCAAATAAGGATGGAGGATGGAGAATTTGTATGGACTCAAGAGCCATTAACAAGATCACCATCAGGTATAGATTTCCTTTGCCGAGAATGGATGATTTAATGGACTGTTTAAGTGGAGCAATTTTCTTTTCTAAGATAGATTTGAAAATTGGATATCACCAGATAAGAATGAGGGAAGGTGATGAGTGGAAGACAGCCTTTAAGACAAATGAAGGATTGTATGAGTGGCTTTTTATGCCATTTGGCTTAACAAATGCCCTGAGTACTTTTATGAGGTTGATGAATGAAATACTGAAAGATTTCAATAGCAAGTTCATGGTTGTATATCTGGATGATATATTAATCTTTAGCAAGACTAAAGAGGAGAATTTGAGACAATTGACACTAGTGATGAGGAGAATACAGCAGGAGAAGTTGTTGATAAACCTGAAGAAGTCCTCTTTTATGAACACATAACTCATTTACTTTGGTTTTGTGATATCTTCAAATGAACTAAAGATGGATCCATAGAAGGTGAAAGAAATCAAAGAATGGCCACCACCAAGGAGCATGTTTGAGGTAAGAAGCTTCCATGGATTAGAAAGTTTCTATAGGAAGTTCATCAGAGATTTCAATGGAATTTGTGCACCAATGATGGACACAGTAAAGAAGATGCACAAGTATTTTAAATGGACAGAGGAGGTCGAGAGGAGCTTCAATACGTTGAAGAAGAAAATAACAAAACAACCAATTCTAGTCTTACCAAATTTTAGAAAGACATTTCAAGTGAGATGTGATGCAAGTGGAGTTGCAATTGGAGCAATTTTGAGCCAGGATAGTAAACATGTTTCCTATTTCAGTGAAAAATTGAATGAGACCAAGAGAAAATACTCCACATATGATAAGGGGTTTTATGCCATAATTCAAGCCCTGAAGAAGTGGAGACATTACCTTGTCCCATAGGAATTTATCTTGTATAGCGACAATCAAGATTTACAATTCATAACCAGACAAGAAAAATTGAATTAGAGGCATGGAAAGTGGATTGAGTTTATGCATAATTTTACTTTTGTCATAAAACATATTGTTGGGAATGCTAACAAAGTTGTTGATGCATTGAGCAAGAGATGTTTGATTCTGTAGGAATTTCAGGTGAAGACCTTGGGGTTTGAACACCTTAAGGAAATGTATTGTGATGACCCAGATTTCAAGGAAGCATATGAAGCATGTGAAAATCATGTGCTGAGAGATAGGAGACAGTGGATAGAGTATATAATTCAAGAGGGATTGTTGTGTTGAAAATTCAACAAGAAATGTGTGTCTAATTTATTTTTCCCTTGAATAAATTGGACAATAAATATTAATCTATTATCTCATAATTACTTGAAAATAGTTAACTGAAATGGAAAATCAGTTAGTTATAGGAAATTCAAGTTCAAAGGTTGATTGGTGGGACATCCAAGTCGAATTAGTTGTAACTAAGTGATTCAAAGTTGTAACAGAGTTGGATGTGTAGTTATGTG
>JASDQU010500997.1:67753-78498 GCA_032191745.1 Picea mariana | reverse complement strand
AGTGGAGACCTAGTTGAGATAACAGGTGAAAGGGACAATTTGACTATCAATTGTGACATTAGTGAGTGCACTCATGCAATCAAACACACTGTGGATGTTCCCATGAGGAATGTGCAGCCTAGGAAAAAGGAATTTGAATTCATTTGCAGGTTTTCCATTAGCAGGGATTGTGCAGAGGAGGCAGGTTGTCTGGAGGCAGTAAATTGGCACATGCATTTGCCAATTTTTGTATGACAGTGTGAAACAATTGTATATTGTATTGAGAGCTCTTGGATTAGAGTTTTGTATGATATTGTTTCGTGATCCATGATATATACATAATATATGATAGTGGGTTTTTTAGCTTTATGATTTCCAAATAAAAACATCTGTGTTATGTGTGATTGATCTTTCTTCTTGATATTTCAATTTGCGATCGTGTTTTAAATTCCACAAGAATTTTTGTAGAAGTGATTATGTATTTAACAGTGGCATATAATTGTTATATCAGGAGAATCTAGGCAATACATAATTTGTATTGAAATTTCTACATGGTATCAGAGCACAAAAAATTGCCGAAGCTAAGTTTGTGACTGGATAGAATTTGAATTTGCAGAAAGACTTTATTGGTTCTACAGCTGATTCAAGATCGAAATGGATTTTAATGGATTGAGGTTAGAGTATGCACTCAAGGGAAACTCAAACTATATTTATTGGTAGGACAGGATGGAGGCAGTACTCAAAGACAATGGCTTGAAGGAATTCATTGACAAAGATGTTCCTAAGCCAGATGTTGCAAACACTGCAAATCTTGATGCATGGAAAAAGAAAGTGGCAAAGGCGAGGAGGATATTGTTGGAAGGAGTACGAGACCACATTGTCTCAAACCTCCATGGGAAATCCACATCATATGAAATGTGGAAGGCTTTGATGGATCTATTCCAAAATAGTAGCGACCATAGGAAATTGGTGCTCAAAGATAAACTCAGGAAGATCAAGATGGAGAAGGGTGACTCCATTCCAAAATATCTCACAAAGTTTGTCCAATGTCGGGATGAGATGAGGAGTGTGGGGATAAAAGTCATTGATGATGATTTTGTGATCTTGGCACTCCTAGGACTTCCCAAGAGTTGGCACAGTTATCAAGACTATGTCAATGGAAGGGAAAAATTGCCAGTTTGGGAATGACTATGGTCAGATCTAGTGCAGGAGGAGTTCAAGTGGAACACCAGAGATGGCTCTTCATCAAAGCATGATGATGAAGAGGATTTTTATTTGGATTCCAAGGCAAGGAGAGGGAAGGGGAAGAAATTCCATTCAAAATCTGAGTCTAAAGGCAAGAAGCTAGATTTGTCCAAAGTGAAGTGTTTTCACTGTCACAAACATGGGAATCTCGCTACTAACTATCCACAAAAGAAGAAGAACAAGAAGGTTGTTGGAGTTGTAGTTGGTGAGGCCCTTGCCTTGCAATTTTAACTTTACTTCTCCTTTATCACATGCATGGCGTCAAGTGCATTGGGATCGATGTGGTATTTGGATAGTGGCGCTTCCTTCCACATGACGGGAGATAAGGACCTTTTCAGTGACTTGGAGGAGAAAGATCTCAAAATGCATATAGATATGTGTGACGATGGACGATACAGTGTGACTGGCATTGGTACCATTACCTTTCAGAGGAAGTCAGGTAAACCATTTCAATTGAAAGATCTTATGCATATTCCAGGTCTGAAGAAAAACCTGGTCTCAGTCGCAATGTTGGAGGACAGAGACTATGACGTTGTTTTTAGCGATGGAAAATCTTTCCTGCGACACAAAACAATGGGTCAAATCAAGAAGATAGGGATTCAAGTTAAGAATCTCTACAAGATGGAGGTAGATGGCTGCACTGCCATGATGGGCAAGGCAGAAAAAGTGGTGAGTCAGGATGAGGGTGAATTATGGCATAGGAAATTGGGCCATCTTCATCATGGAGCCTTGAAAATCATGCAGCAAATATCTACTGGACTTCCAATGGGAACACTTGCTTAGTTATATCAGTGTAAGGCTTGCACCATGGGGAAGTATGTAAATTCCACATTTCATGAAAAGGAGAATCGTGCTTTGGTGATACTGGAGAGATTTCACACAAACGTGTGTGGACCATTCTCGATTGCTTCAATAGTAAAACATAAGTATTATGTTATTTTTGTTGATGAATTTTCTCATAAATGTTGGATCTTCTTCATGCAAAATAAGGATCAAACATTCTCAAAGTTCTGTGAGTTTAAAGCATTGGTGGAGAAAGAGTCGAGGAAGAAAGTGAAAGCTCTGAGGAGCGATAATGGTGGAGAATACATCTCTAATGAATTCAAAGACTTCTACAGAAAAGAATGAATTCGAAGAGAACTCATAGCACCTCATAACCCATAACAAAATGGGGTTGTGGAGAGGAAGAACAAAACAATCGTGGGTGTAGCATGAACGATGTTGCATGATCAGGGCCTACCAATGTATTTGTGGGCAAAAGCATGCAACACTATGGTTTATGTGAAAAATCATTGTCCTCATAGAGTACTTGGCATGAGTACACCTAAACAAGCTTTCACTGGTAAGAAACCTAATATTTCTCATTTTAAGATTTTTGGCTCATTTGTTTATGTGCATGTGACCAAGGATGCTAGGAAGAAGCTGGAGCCGACTGCTGAAGTTGGGATTTTTGTGGGGTACACACAAACACCCCATAATTATCGTGTGTATTTGACTAACAATAAGATGACTATTATGTGATGGGATATTAAATTCGATGAGGGGAAATCCATGCAGTTGTCGCTTGAGAGGGAGCTAGACTTGCATGTAGAGGAGGAACTGTTGGTTCCCAAAGATGAGTCTCAAGATGTGGATCAGCCACATGAGGAG
The DNA here is from genome assembly GCA_032191745.1 of Picea mariana. NCBI lineage: Eukaryota > Viridiplantae > Streptophyta > Pinopsida > Pinales > Pinaceae > Picea > Picea mariana. Next base: position 75,624 of record JASDQU010500997.1, on the reverse strand, counting down.
GTTCATGGACTGGAGGAAACCACTCAAGAAGATCCATCCATCAGAAATGGTAGAAAGCGCACCACAGAAGATGATAGATTGAGACTAGATGCTCACAGAATGTAGGAGCCCCTACTTCACAGCGCAGACAGAGATAGACTCCTGATCGATTTACTGGATACATGGCTCTCATGAGAAAATGTATTGTGACTGAACCATCTTCCTTTCAAGAAGCAGTGCAAGTTCCCACTTGGGTTGATTCTATGGTGGAGGAGTATGACTCCATTGTCAAAAACAGTGCATGGGAAATTGTCCCAAGACCGGTCGACAAATCAGTGGTAGGTTCGAGATGGATCTACAAGGTAAAGCAAGTTGTTGATGGGAGTGTGGAGAAATACAAGGCTAGGTTTGTGGCCCGAGGATTCTCACAGATTGAGGGGATAGATTATGATGAGACCTTTGCACCTGTCACAAGGTACTCATCCATAAGATCCATCTTTTCACTCTCAGTGCAGATGGGTTGGCGCATTCATCAGATGGATGTAAAAAATGTGTTTCTCAATGGGATCATTTAGGAAGAAGTGTACATTGAGAATCCAGAAGGTTTTGAGACCTTTAACAGGGATTCGCATGTGTTCAGACTCAATAGAGTGTTGTATGGGCTGAAGCAAGCATGTCGTGCTTGGTACACTCAGATGGATAGTTATTTCACTGGACTGGGCTTCACCAAAAGTGAAGTAGATGCAAACCTATACCAAACTGTGGTGGAGGGTAAGATTTTAATCATTGTTCTTTATGTTCATGATTTAATACTGACTAGTGATGAGCAGTTGATACACTCATGCAAGGAGGACCTTACAAAGGAGTTAGAGATGAAGGATTTGGGCCTCCTTGATTATTTCCTTGGATTGGAAATATGGCAATGAGATGGTGAACTTTTTGTGTCTCAAGGAAAGTATGAAAAGGAGATATTGGGTAAGTTTCACATGGAGGGCTACAAACCCATGAATACTCCTCTTCTAGGAAACTGGAAGAAAGAGGATGCTACTAATAGAGAGGTAGTGGATTCTACTATCTATCAATAGTTAGTGGGTTTGCTAAAGTATTTAGTGAACATGAGACTAGACATTTTCTATGCGGTTAACTAGCTGATTCAAGCGATGGTTAAGCCTACCAATCTCTTTTGGAAGGCGGGAAAGCATGTCCTAAGATACCTGAGGGGAACATCTGAGTATGGCTTATGGTATAGACAGATGAATGAGGTGAAGTTGCATGGATTCAAGGATGTAGATTGAGTGAGCAGCCCAACGAATAGAAAGAGCACATCTGGGGGGATCTTTAGTATCGGATCTATAGTTTTTTCTTGGTATAGCAGGAAGCAGAGATCTATGGCACTCAGTTCAACGGAAGTGGAATACATGGAAGCAAGTCAAACTACATGTGAGGCTATCTGGATGAGAAAGATCTTGGTTGGTTTGTTTGGTTCTCATTTAGATCTGACAGTGATTCTTTGTGATAATCAGAGTTTCATTAAACTCTCGATTAATCATGTGTTTCATGATAGATCTAAGCATATAGATATGTGGTATCATCATCTCATAGATTGTGTGCAGCAGAAGATCACGTTTCTTCAGTACATTCCTATGGAAGATCAAGATGTAGACATTCTGATGAAGGTGCTCACCAGGAGAAAATTCGAATACCATAGAGACAGGATTGGGGTGAAGGATAATCCTTTTCTTGTTGAGAGGGAGTGTTGAAAAGTCAACAAGAAATGTGTGTCTAATTTATTTTTCCCTTAAATAAATTTGACAATAAATATTAATCTATTGTCTCATAATTACTTGAAAATAGTTAACTGAAATGGAAAATCAGTTAGCTATAGGAAATTTTAGTTCAAAGGTTGACTAGTGGGACATCCAAGTCGAATTAGTTGTAACTGAGTGATTAGAAGTTGTAACAGAGTTGGATGTGTAGTTATGTGAGTTGTGAAGTAGTTTAACTCAGTTAAGTGAGTTAAGCTCAGTTGTACTAGTTGTAACTGAAGTTACACTAGTGAGAGATCAGTGAATTAATTATTAATTAATTCAAAATCATTGATATCACATGCAACTGAAGATTTACCATTGTTAACTACATGCATGTCAGATCCAGTGGAGACCCATTTGAGATAACAGGTGAAAGGTATAGTTTGACTATCAATTGTGAAATTAGTGAGTGCACTCATGCAATCACACACATAGTGGATGTGCCCATGAGGAATGTGCAACCTAGGCAAGAGGAATTCGAATTCATTTGCAGGTTTTCCATTAGAAGGGATTGCGCAGAGGAGGCAGGTTGTCTGGAGGCAACAAATTGACACATGCATTTGCCAATTTTTGTATGATAGTGTGAGACGATTGTATATTGTATTGAGAGCTCTTGGATTAGAGCTTTGTATGATATTTTTTCATGATCCATGATATATACATAATATATGATAGTGAGGTTTTTATCTTTATTCTTTCTCGGTAAAAATATGTGTGACTGATCTTTATTCTTGATATTTCAATTGGCAATCATGTTTTAAATTCTGCAAGAACTTTTGTAGAAGTGATTTTGTATTTAATAGTGGCATATAATTGTTAGATCAGGAGAATCCAGGAAATACATAATTTGTATTGAAATTTCTACATGTTGTTCAAGGGAAATCAGTTGTGCATATCAAAATGCTCAATGAGGGACAACCTTTTGAAAGAAAATCATAGTGGGGGATTGGCTTTTGTATTGGGACTACCAAGAACACATGGATTTTGTATTGGGACTGCCAAGAACGCAGAGAGGATTTGATTCCATATTTGTGGTGGTGGATAGATTTTCAAAGATGGCACAGTTTATCCCATGCCAGAAGACCAGTGATGCAACACATGTTGCAAATCTATTTTTCAAGGAAGTTGTGAGACTTCACAGCCTACCCAGAAGCATTGTCTCAAACAAAGACACAAAATTTGTTGGTCATTTTTGGAGAACACTATGGAAGAAGTTGGGGCTAGATTTTTCCTTTAGCTCAGCTTATCACCCTCAGAAAGATGGACAGACTGAGGTGGTAAACAAAATCTTGGGAAACTTATTGAGGAGTCTGGTCACTGATCATCATAATTAGTGGGATCAGATTCTACCACAAGCATAATTTGCATACAACCACTCACCAAACAGGAGCACTGGAAAGATCCCATTCCAGATATTGTATGGAATGAAACATAGAGGAGTATCTAAGTTGAGAGACTTGGAACAGAGTGAGATCAAAAGGGATGGAGCAGAAGATTTTGCTGCAGAAATGCAGAAGCTCCATAGCTAGATCAAAGGATAGTTGCATAGCTCTAGTCAAGAGTACAAGCGCGGAGTTGATTATCATCGCAAAGAACTTCAATTTGAAGTAGGAGATCAGGTCCTGGCACATCTCAGGAAAGAAAGGTTCCCTAGGGGAACATATAACAAGTTAAAGATGAAGAAGATAGGGCCATGTAAGATCTTAAGGAAGTTTGATGCAAACGCCTATGATATTGAGCTTCCATATGATGTGGGCATATCACCCATATTTAACATTTCAGACCTGTATCTTTACAGGAAGGATGACACAGAGGGACCAGAAGATCAAGAGAAGATTCAGTGGGAGAAAAAAATGCCTATAGCAGAAAAACCACAGATGGAGAAGATTGTTGATTAGAGGATTGGAAAGAAGAAAAGGAGGAAGACATATTTTGAATATCTGGTCAAGTGGAAGGGACACCCAATAGAAGATTCCAGTTGGTAGAATGATGTTGATATCCAGAACCATGGAAAGTCGGTACAGGAACTCATAGACATGAGTCCATGATTTTTTTTTGTCCAGGGGAGTATGATGCAGGAGCATCGTCAGTGACATCAGCGAGCATGTGTGGAAGGATAGATTAGTCCTGAGAATCATTGGAATCAAAAACCATTAGTCATTACTAAGGATTTCAGTTACTGAGGATTAAGTGATCTGGGAGTTTTCACTCCTAGTCGTGAATGTAACAGAAATTAGGTAGCAGTTAGTTTTTTTTCAAGAATATGAGTAGTTGGGAGGGAACCCTAAGGACCCTCTAAGTTAAAGAGAGGTTTTGTACGCCCAAATGAAGTTGTTGCGAGATAGTAGGAGATTTTTTGAATTTGTAATTGTTGTTTTATTTTAGCTGTAGCCATTTTTTCTTTTGAATGAAGATAACAGAGGAAAATTGATCCAATGTATGGTGTGAATATTGTTTGCAATTTCCTGCTATTGTTTCTTTCATGAATGAATGAATCTCGCTATGATTTTATGACATTGTGAAATGTTTGTATGAGTTTCCATCATTTTCTCTTCTATTAAGCTAGTGCAAGGTGTGCACGCAGAGCGCAAGGAGTGCATTAATGGGATCTGGTTCGATCATGAAGCTCAGAAGAGATAACACAGAACTTTCCCTTTGCAAGGAGTGCAAAGTGACTATTGTGAGGCATGCATAGTTGTCTGCAATACCTCAAACCTTACGTAAAGATCTAGTGCGAGGAGCGCACAGATATAGGATTCGACCAAGTGTCGAAGGGACTCTGCAAGAAGTCGAAGAATCATAATAGAGGGACGCCAGGAGGGCAATCAAAATTTCTTTTCAAGAAACCCCTTTGGTTTGAGTTTGATGAAATCCCAAGAAACACAAGAAGTGCGTGGGGGATCGAAATATTCAAAGGAAGCGGAAGCTCAGGAGGGGGAGCGACATCTTTCGTCAAATCAGTTGCAGAGGAAGAGATCTAGCCATCAAATATCGTGTCTGGACACTCAAAAGAATGTGCAAAGGGAGATCAGATCTGGACCATTAGATCTGTGCACGAAGACCAATAGTGGTTGGATCCAGAGGTAAGTGCACAAACTTTAACCTTTTGGAAGTGCATAGGGTAAGAAAACTCACAAAACCAAAGTTCGTGATTTAATCTCAATCGTTGGATCACGGAGGGATCTAGAACATCGATCTGAGGCAAGCGCGGAATCGGGAATCGGGAGAAGGGAGTTGCGCAGTATTCCAACTTCTAGAAATGGGAAGGATGAAGTAGGACCATTGGATAATAGGGATTGTGGACTATAGATCTGACACAAGTGGAGCTCATAGTTCAGATTTCAAAAATCAAGAGGATGAGCAAAGAAATCTTCCAAAGACGTGAAACGCAAAACCATGAAGCGCTAGGGAGATAGGCCCCAGGTCATAACAAGGGGTCACATTATGAAAGATTAAGGGAGGAGCTAGAACGTGTTAGGCCCCAGCTCGCGAGTTCAAAAATTGGAGAGTCGAAGTTGACTCACACGCGATTCCATGACTTGTGATTTCATGAAGCGCATTTTGGTTAAGAACGTGGTCATAGCTGCCAGTGGTCTCGTGGGGGAGGCTTGCGCCTGGTGCTTGTTCGCGTAGGCCGAGCTTCACAAGAGCCTGTGGAATTGTTCAGTGGAGATTCCAATGGGAATCGAGGAGCTGATCCAGCTCAAGGAAATTGAATATCCTAGATCGGGAGGTCAGCAGACCCTGTTGAGGTAGGGGAAATGCATCATTTGGCTTGGTTAGAATTCAGGGTCGATCTAGTCAAAAATTCATATGGAAATCTTGTTGTCGAGAGGTCGGAGAGTTTTGTTTTTCTTGGCTAGAAGTTGGGGTGGGATCGGGCCAGTCAAAAATCTGTATGGGGCTCTTACTGTCGAGATATCGAGGGTTTTGTTTGGCTTGGTAACATTTTTTTGCATTTGGTGAATTATAAAACATATCAAATATATTATATAAATTAAATATAAAACATATATAAAAAACTATTATATATTATATAATTAATATATTAATAATTATTAATATTATTATTTTATATTTAATATATAATATAGGTCACAGGTTCAAACCCCAAAGGGGAGTAGGCTATGTATAACCACTAACTCACATGTCCCTTAACTTGTATAATGATGATGACTACGATGACTATGACAATATTGATGACGATGATGATCATGACGATGACGATGATGATCATGATGACGATCATGACGATGACAATATTGATGAGGACGATAAAAATATTGATAAAGATGAAGAAGATGACGATCATGATGATGAATATTTATCGCGATGATGATGATGATGATGATGATGACGATGACAAATATTAGCACATCTTGATGGCACTATAGGAGTAATAGACCACCACTAATAAATTGACAAAGCACACACACATTTTAGGATATTGTGTGGAAATAAATGGTGGTCCCTATTGAATTTGTAGGTTTGAGTTAACCCATTTTCTAAGCCACTCGCATGTCAAAAGAAGCATCAATTCAAGAGCACTTGAAAAAACTAAAAATACACTAGCAAATGACAAGTCCCTATAAAAATTCCATCATAATGTGGAAGACATAAGATAGAATACTTGGCATGAATGTCATATATAAAGAACAAGACCTTCGATAAAGGTGATATATTACTATTGTATAATAGTAAATATTGGAAGCATCATCGTGAGATCTATATGCACTAATTGGCCCCACTTATCATAGTGAAAATCAGATATTTTAGTGTCATCAATTTGGATTAATTGGATGGCTCAGTTTAATAAGCATGTGAGAATGTTTCTATCTTATAAAATCCCTTTTCTCATTCCCGTCAATAAATAAAGTTGATCCCAAAAAATGATTTTAGGTTAGGATGAGACAATCAATATGTTTCTTTTCTTAGGTGGAGTACTCTAAATCCAACCTTACAGGTTTTGTTTCTTGTATTTTCCTTTAAGTCGGGACATTCTTTTACTTTCTAGTTATGGGTTGCATCATTTTCATTTTTTTTAATCATATGCCACACCTTTTTGGTCAAGGGTTATTTTTAACAGTCCAATTTATTATCTATTGACAATTAGCCATAAGAGATTTGATTGCAAAACCCTAAATTGAATCAAGTATCGAAGGGATGGGATGATTGTGTCAATGTTGAGTTGTGTTAAAAATTATGGGTTGCATCATATACTAGAGGTGGCGCATCAAGTGCACAATAACTTAAGTGGTATGAATTAAGGGATAGTTTCCCTTGGCATTAGTTCTATGAGTTAAATGTTGATTTGGTGATTACAAGATGCCATTTAATAAGAAATATTTGAATTGAGGTGTCATGAGTAATGGCCAATAGGGACTACCTACCAACCATTCATAATTTTTGGTTATAGATCTCAATACTAAGACATCTTGGACTATTCCAAGTTCATGTTGATAACCATGAAAATGGAAATGATGATGATGATGATGACAATGACAATGAGGAGGAGGAGGAGGAGGAGGAGAGTGATGAAGAAAATGTTGATTATGGTGATGACAATGACGATGATCATGATCATGACAATGGAAATGATGATGACTATGACAATGACGATGATGATGACAATGATCACGATGACGAATATGACGACAATGATGATGATGATCATGAATACAATGATAATGATTATCATGATGATGAGGAGGAGGAGGACTCATTTTCTAGAATATGAAGCCTCATCAAATGTATTGGTCTTAGAATCAACATCCAATCCATTCATTGGTCCACACACGTTAAAGAAAACAAGGTCAAGAAGATTCTACAAGTTTTTTCATCATTTGAGAAGAAATGATCTTTATGATGCTTTCCCATAGCGCATGCATTGCATACATGTAACGACCCTTCTTAAATAAATGTAAAGGATTATTAATTATAATTAAATTGATAATCTGATTGTCCTAAGATGTTAGCCAAACAATAATTGTTTCCTATATAATATTAACTAAATTAATTATCATTAATTATTGTTCATAATTGTCAATGGTTATTTAATTATTAATCAACTCTTTAATTATGTGA
>JASDQU010500997.1:40845-55959 GCA_032191745.1 Picea mariana | reverse complement strand
AAAGGACCTATCAAAAAGAAGGCCAGACTTGAGAAAAATTGTCTGCTATGACTGCAAATATCGATTCGGCTTGCACACACAAAACATGCTCAAATTTTGTGATAGAGGTAGCTGTAGTGACGACCTCTCTCAAATATTTTGCTTACTATTGGAGCTCATCATTAGATTTCTCAATTTTAGTAGTCCATTGTTCCAATTGGTCAGCAGAGGTGTGTACCAGGTGCAAGATCTAAGGCGTAGCCCATGAGGAAAGCTCCACATTGAAAATAGAGGGATCTAAGGGAAATATTGAATCAAGTGGTTGGTCACTTGCCATTAAATGTTATGATAAGATGGGGGTACCAACACTATCAAGACTTGGGGAAATAGTGAGAATATTGTGCATGAGTCAATCCTGAAGCTAAAGAGGAAGTTTTGTCACCACATTAGTGCACTCAAGGCATAGTTCTAAAATTTTCCAGCACTATTGTGGGTCCTGCAACATTGGCACAATTTTTTCCTTGACTGAAGTCATGCTATGAGTTGATTGAGCATCGTCCTGGCCATCTAGGGTATCTTGTGGTAGAAAATATTGGTCCATTGGAATGTGTGTCTCTAGACCAATATGGATGGCTGCTTGGGTCTATGTGTCCATGAGGATTTGAACCTGTGGGTCTTGGGGAGAAGTGGAGGGTAATGGAACTTTAGGGTCAAAAATTGCAACAAGGGGGTTGGTAGTTTGTGGTAAAAATGTGTTTAACTAGGTAAGGTTAGGTTGAATTTAGAATTATGACACTTGTATAAAAATGGGAAACTTGGGACCAAAAATTTCTGCTGGAGCGACAAAGGGATCATTAGTTGCAAATCCCATAGTATTAAGGTTGGTTTTTATAGGGGAGGGTGGAGTGGTGACTTCTTCAGTGATGGGGGTAGATTTTAACAGATTTGGGGGATCATCACTGATGTGTATAATCAAGACATTAGCAGGAATGGGAGTAGTGGAGGAAGGTGGGGTGGAAATGGTGGGGGTCGGGGGTGGAAGGGAAAAAAAAGGTGTGGCCTCAGTGGTGATGGGGTTGGCCATAAGTTTAAAGGGAGAACAAGTATGATGTTTCTTTAAAGGAAATACAAAATCCATGACCTTGAGGAGTTTCTTACCCAAGATCATTGCATCATCCAGAATGGAAGAAAAATGGATTGGGATAACTTGTCCTGGTAGTGCTTCTTCTTCTCCTTCATCTTCCCCTTCTTTTGAGTTGGAAGGTAATTGGTCCCTACATACAAAGTCTGTGATGGAGCTAACCATTGTGCAAGAGAAGGAATCGTGTAGGATACACTTGACCTCTTTCATTCGATAGTAACACCTGGCCAAGTAGGGAATTCTTTGTCGAATAGAGGATCATCCAGGTAAAATGGGAGAGATTTCACATGGAAGAGTGTTGGATCGACCTTAAGGGGTAAAAAAAATTATATTCACGGTTCATTCTGAACTAGATGTTGTTTATGTGTTGACTAAGTAATGACTATGGAATTCACAAACACTATATTACATAGATGAGTTCATTGTACCACTGTAGGAAGGATATAGTGTGAGTGGTCTAGTTGCTGGTAGCAGTGTGAATACTCTAAAGGTTGAAAATTTTGGTGAAACAGGTGTCTGTAGAATGGGATATGTTGTGAATTTTTGGCAGCGGCCATTTCCACATAGAAAATGCTACCAACATATATCCATAGATGAAGTACACCAGTTTGTTGTGGGCATTTGTGCAAGCCTATAGCATTCAGTGAGTAGATATTTGCACCAGTTTAAGGGTGCACCATTCTTACTAAACTCTGCTACAATGATAAAATAAAGGGTACACTCGTTTCTACTGTAATTCCACATTACTTTCCTGACAATAAAGTAGCAGGCCATGTAGACTTATTCATCCTTTATTGATGCAATATGCACTATGTGACCCCCCTGTTTGGTTCCATATCTCTCATAAAGACTAAGATCCCCCTTCTTCATATCATGTTTCCTAGAGCCCTAGAATCCATTTGTAACATCGTGCCCTTCCATAGATAGGTCTATGAGCTTATGTATATCCTCCACATGGATTAAGTAGGCCTTATCTAACCATAAGGAACTAGTGTGCACTCGACTGATGAGGAACTTCGTACAATGAGAAAATTCTCCAGTAGTGCCGAAGACTAGTAGGTCATGAAGACACATCAATGTGGAATCCAACAATGGTAAGAAATCATGTTTCCACTGCCATTGGAATTCTCCGTCCAACAACGTGAAAAAATACATAAACGAGTGGATGGCCATGTATGGATATTTTGTAGCGTAGGTAAAATCAAGGTCGACCAAACAGGTTTGTTCAACCTTCCCATGCATATCACCTTAAATGATGACACGTAGATCAATAAACTCCGCTGGAACACTGATTTTGGGGAGGGTCCCCCAACTAGTTGTGTGAACCATTGTAATAGGCCCACATTATAAAACAAATAACATGGGTGGAAAAATTCATGGATGCAATATTATAGGTTGCTCAATGGGATCCAGGATGAAATTTGCAAGAAACTAGATGGAAACACAATAATCTTAAGGTCGACGAAAAATGGGGAGTATATAAGAAACATGCAGAAAGTGACACGCTTGACATTCATTAATATTGATAAAGTATAAATAACTCAGCCTTAATGTCAAAGATGACCCTCGAATGTGGAAAAATCCAAGGGAGATTTGGGTAATTAATGCTACAAATGGAAAAGCGGTAACGAGGTCCTGAGGCAAACAAAAAAGTGATGGATGCACCAACAATTGACTAGAAAAGGACTAATAGTTGGGGAGTTTTAAATGATTCTAATTGGTAATGACAAGACAACTAGTGAGAAAGTACCAATGCCATTTAACTCCCAAAATGACAGAGGCAATGCACAAAAGTCAAACACGGGAAAAAATGAATACATAAATATTTGAGTTAGACCTCCCCGAACACAAAGGTCATATCTAGGATGGAAAAATTGGAAATGACCACTATACTTATAGGACCAGTGAGAGATGGACACACCACCATTTTATTGATGGAAATGGAAAACAGATAAATAATTGGAAATCCTAACTATGAAACTTACTCCCATAGATAGGAGTGTAACGAAACATTATTTATGAAGTAGAAAGTAAATTTTTCAGGCATGTTCCATGCACCCATCTTGGTCGAATAATTCCATCAAGTTGCATTAATTTGATAGCTCCAGAGTCACAGATTTACACAACTATAAATGGTCCCAACCAATGCATTTGGAGCTTCCCTGAATGTTTCTGATACTTTTGGTCATGTAATAGGACTAGGTTACCTTGTGAAAATGACTTCCACTTTATATATCAGTCATGCCAAGTCTTCTTCCATGATTTCTCCATAGTTTGATGAAAATTTTCTAGGAATCTAGCCTCCTCAAGTTCCATCAGTTCCTCAATGTGTGCAACAAAGGATTCATCATCCGTCATCTTAGTAGCTTGCACAATGAATAAACTTGGGGTGAGAAACTCAGTTGGAACTATTTCTTGTCTGCCATATACTAGTTGAAATGGGGTATACCTATGTAGTCACTGCATGGCATTCTTATAACCCCATAACATAGCTGAAACTCACTTATCCCAGTCAACTTGATTTGTGCAACAGACTTTAGTCAACCCTATCTCCAAGATTTTATTAAATCCTTCCATTGCGCCATTAGCCTGCAGATGGTAGGGACTACTCTTATGATGCTGAATTAAAAATTCTCTTCTAAGGGTCATGATAGTAAAATGGGCTCCTTGATCACTGGTCAATCCTTGAGGACAACCAAACCGGGTAATGATATTCTGAAAAATAAATTGTGTAGTTGTGGCTATAGAGAAATATTGAACAACTTCTAATTCATCCCATTGATTCAGGTAGTCAGTTGTGGTAATTATGTATCTTTCCTTTGAATGTTTTATAGGGGGATCTATCAGACCGATGAAATCGACAACCCATTTTTCGAAGGATTGCGATGCTCAGACATGGTTTAAGGGTAACTAATCATGACAAGATGGCTTCCCCACTCTCTGACATACATCACATACTTAAGAATATTACTTATCATATTTAAACATTGTAGGCCACCATAATACTTCTTGTAATACCCTACGGGAAGTTTCCTTGCCGCCAACATTTCCTCCCAAAACTCCATTGTGATATTCCCATAGGATATTAGGTCTTTCATGGTATAGTACACAATGCCTCAAGATGCTATCCAATCCTAATTAGTACAATTGGCTTGCAATTAGTTGATAGTTTTTGACACAAACCACTAGGTTCCTTTTATGATCGGTGGAATAGCCCTCCGACATAGTACCATTGGTTAAAAATAATGCAATGTCTAACATATAATCATGAATAGCCTCAATATATAAAATATCTGCATGAGGGAGCTGATCATCTATAACTCCGCCATTTTCTCTTGACTCTAGTCTAAACAAATGATCTAGCCCCAAATTTAGTTTACCAGGCTTGACAATGACCTAAAAAAAAACTCCTAAAATAATAACAACCATTTGCAAATTTGAACTTATAACACAGGTTTGTTAACCATATACTTCAAAGCAGAGTGATCAGTAAAAAAATTAAAATGTCTGCCTTACAAATAATGTCTAAACTTTTTAAAAGTATAAACCATTGCCAAACCTTCCCTTTCAGTTGTAGTGTAGTTACGCTTAGCCTGGGAAATATTTCTGATGGAAAAGTAGATAGTATGATCAATATTTCTTTCCCTTGGTTGCACCAGAATATTGCCTAATGTTGGGTTGTTATATTATTTGCAGTGAAAGTCTAGTCGAGGTGGATCGAATGCCAGTGAAATTCGAAGGTATAGGTGGTTCGACTGAGCAAATTCAAAGTTGAATAAATCAACAATAAGTTGAAGAGGTCAACTGACAATAGGTTGACAGGAAGGCACATGTAAACCGACTAAATATTGAATAGAGGTCGATCGGTAATTGACTGGTAAATCGACTTAGATTTGACTATAACATAATCCCAATATTTGTGGCATTTGTAGCCAATGATCTGTGATAATATGTAACTATTTTTTGGAACCTTTATTTATGGTTTTTCCTACTGTAAAGCTTATAAATAAGGCATGTTGTAATTCTCTAAAAACCAATCTTTAGGGAAATTGTTTTATAGGTTGTTGGTCATGTAGATGTATGTTGAATTGGCTACAAGGTTGTTCTTGTGTAAAGAAAGAAGGTATGATTTCGATTGTGTCTTAGGTGTGGACCAAGTTTAGGAATGTAACCTTTTATTTTAAAGGAATAAGATAATAAGAGAGAAAAACTCTCAAGGAATGTTTATTTTCCCATTTCGATTTCTAGGGTAAAATCTCTGTGTATTGTGTGTTTTCTTTGTCATTTAATTTCTTTATTAAATATTTCTTCCTCTCTTTTGCTAGGTTTAGTGTGGAAGTGTTCCTTATTTCCTAACATGTGGTATCAGATCTCGGTTTAACAACCTCGGATGTGAGATAAACTCTAGGTTCTATGTCAAAGTCATAAATCCTTAAAGAGTGTGCTTAAAGAATGGGGATTAGCTCGAGAATAGAGATCAAAATATTCAATGGAAATAATTTTGATCTTTGGAAGATTAAAATTTAAGATCTCCTTTTAGATCAAGAACAATGGGAAGTAGTCTATCGAGGTACCATTCCGATAGGTATGCCGAGGGAAGAATGTGAGAAACTTGATAGAAGGGAAAGGGGTATGATTCAACTTTGTCTTGTAGATTCGATGCTACTAAATGTCTTAGGTGAAGATTCGAACAAGAGAATGTGGGACAAGTTGGGGAGCTTGTACCAATCAAAATACCTAGTGAATAAGTTGTTCCTTAGAAAGAAATTATATCTCCAAATGATGAGTGAGGGAAGTTCAGTGACTGAGCATTTAAATGCATTTAATAATACAATAAGCTAGTTATCTGCTGTGGATATTAAAATCACTGAGGAGAAATGTGTTAGCCTATTATATTCTTTTCCAGACTCCTAGGATAGCTTATTCATGGTTATAGGGAGTAATTCAACCACATTAGTGCTAGAATATGTGGTTGCATCTATATTATTAGAATAAATGAGAAGGAAGAACATTGAAGGATCGACCAAAGATGCATTAGTGGTAAGAGGTCGAATGGTTGAAAAAGATAAAGGAAAATTATTCAGTAGAAATTCTAAGTCGAAGGGTAGATATAAATCTCTGGTTCATTGGATAACACAAAGATGCTGGAAATGTGGTAAATCTAGGAATTATAAAAGGGACTGCAAGTTGAAGACAACACAATCTATTACATGATCCAATGAGAAGCAGCTGACTAAGAGAAATACGACTCCAGATAAGGGAGACGATGTGCACTTGGCATCGACCAATACACAGTTGTATCAATATGTTTGGTTTATCGACTCAAGAGCATCCTATCATATTCCACCACATAAAGAATGGTTTTGCGAATATGAATGATATGAAGGAGGAGATATTTTCTTGGGGGATGACTCGACAACCAAAATTGTTGAATGATGAAGAGTTTGATTGACCCTACAACATGGGAGGTGTATAGCCCTTCTATATGTGCTACACATTATAGGTTTGGTAAGAAGCCTGATATCTATTAGCAAAATGAGTGATGCAGGGGTGTACATTATATTTCAGAAGGATACGCGCAAGATGGTCAGAGGTGCGATGATCTTAATGAAAGGAGTTCCGATTGCAACCCTATACAAGTTATTAGGGAATGTCAACTTGACTAGATGCAACAAAATCATTGTTCCTGAAGTTGACTCAACTTGACTTGACTTGGGATGAGTCAATTCAATCTGAATCGACAAGTCCTTGTGAAAATGACTTGACTATGCTATGGCACGAGAGGATGGGAAATATTGGACAAAAAAGAATTTGAGATATGCACAACAAAGGTATGGTAAAATATTTTCCTGAATTTACTTTAGAAGTAGAATTTTATGAACATTGTATATATGGAAAATAAAGTCGGGTGAGGTTCCCATATGGAGCAACAAGGGAAAATGGGATTCAAGAATTGGTTCATAGTGATGTGTTTGGCCCTATTTCATTGTATTCACTTGGTGGATCCCTGTATTATGTATCTTTCATAGATTATTTTTCTATAAATACATGGATATATTTCTTGAGGAATAAATCAAAGGTTTTCTAGAAATTCA
This sequence comes from Picea mariana, assembly GCA_032191745.1. NCBI lineage: Eukaryota > Viridiplantae > Streptophyta > Pinopsida > Pinales > Pinaceae > Picea > Picea mariana. The sequence continues at coordinate 48,744 of JASDQU010500997.1, read as the reverse complement.
AAGAGTTTAAATATCTTGTAGAAAATTAGATAGATAAGGATATTAAGGTGATAAGAACTGACAACAATGGTGAATTCAATGGAAATGAATTTGATTAGTTCTTCAAGCAGCATGGCATAGCACATAAAAATACCACACCATATACCCCACAAAAAATGGAGTTGATGAGAGAATGAACAAAACATTGACGGACAAGGCAAGGAGCATACTCAGTGGTGCTAGGTTCGCACAATAACTATGGGCAGAGGTAGTCGATATTGAAAAATATTTGGTGAATATGTATCCTTCGTTGGTCCTAGTCGATATGACTCCACATGATGCATGTTACAATTAGAATACTTTGATTTCACATCTCAAAGTATTTAGCTGTGATGCATTTGTGCATGTTCCCAAGGAAAAGAGGAGAAAATTGGAAAAGAAGGCAGTTAAGTGTATTTTCATTAGATACAAGGAAGGAATGGAAGGATATAAGCTTTGGGATCCTGCATCAAGGAAAATAGTGTACAATCAAGATGTGGTATTTAGAGAATTCATAAGGAAGACCAAGTTTTAAGTGATGGTTCAAATAGGGAATAATCTAGAGAAGTTGCGGTTGAATAGAAGAAGGTGATTCTGATGAGTCGATGAATCAAATGAAGAGGTGGAAAAACCGACCCTACTTGTAAGGAGGTTAGAACGAGTAAGAATACCAGTCGAAAGGTATAGTTTGGAAAACTTTCGTTCCACATAATTTGTGTTAACTGCCACTGAAGAAGAGCCCAAGTCGGTCAGGGAGGCAGTTGACTTAGAAGAGGGAAAACTCTGGAAGGAAACCATGGTTGAAGAGATGGAATCCTTGCATAAGAACGAGACATGTGATTTAGTAAAATTACCAAATGGAAGAAATCTTGTTGGTAGCAGGTGGGTATTCAAGAAAAAAATGAATACTGCAATTCAAGTCGAGAAATTAAAATCTCAACTGGTAGTGAAAGGATATTCCCAATTCGAAGGAGCCGATTTCGGTGAGATTTTTCCCCTATTGAAAAATTAACTTCCATTAGAGTACTAATGTCTCTTGTTGCATTATTTGATTTAGACATAGAACAGATGGATGTAAATACAAAATTCCTACATGGGGACCTATAAGAACAAATCTACATTAAACAACTTGAAGGATTTTTAGTAAGGGGAAATAAAGATTTGGTGTGCAAATTGAAAAGATACCTTTATGGTCTAAAGAAATCACCAAGGATGTGGTACCAAAATTTTAACAGATACATCCTTAATTTGGAATTTGTGAGAAGCAAAGATGATCACTGCATATATTCCAAAGAAGAAGGTGGGCGTTTCATATATGTAGCATTGCATGTCGACGACATGTTGCTGATTGGAAACAACATGAGCACAATAAAGGAGGTGAAGAAGAAACTATCCTCCAAGTTCGATATGAAGGATATTGGTGTAGAAAACTTCATTCTTGGAATGGAGATCAAGAGGGATTGGGAAAATAGAAATATCTAGTTGAACTGGAAGAAGCATATTGAAACAATGTTGAAACATTTCAACATGTAGGATTGCAAACCTATGAAGGTGCCAATTCCTGTGGGAGAAAGACTAACTACTGAACAATGTCCAAAGACACAGGAGGAAATAGAGGAAATGCTATGTGTTCCTTATGCATGTTCTATTGGTAGTCTAATGTATTTGATGGTGTTCACTTGAATAGACATTGCCCATGCAGTGGGAATGTTAAGTAGATACATGTCAAAACCTGGAAAGGAGCACTGGACAACTATCAAGAGAGTATTCAGGTATTTGTGTGGAACAAAATACTATGCTATATGATATCAAGGAAAACCTGGAGGTGACAGTGAATTAAATGTACATGTCTTTGTCGATGCCAACTGGGTTGGAGATCTGGATCACCGAAGGTTGAACAATGGATATGTGTTCAAGATGTTTGGTGGAGAAATCGACTGGATGAGTAAGTGAGAAGTAGTCATAGCCTTGTCAACAACAGAAGATGAATACATGGCAACCACTCATGGAAGAAACAAAGCAGTATGGATGTAAAGGTTGTGTTCATGAATCATGTTTGAGTAGAGAGATATGAAGATAATTTGCGACAATCAAAGAACAATATTTATGGAAAATACCCAAAATTATAATTCCAAGACTAAGAACATTGATGTACAATACCATTTCATGAGAGACATGGTGGAAAGCCACACGGTACTATTGGAGAAAGTAGACATGTTGGAAACCATAACAGACTCTTTGACTAAGTCTGTGAGTGTTGTGAAGTTCTCTTGGTGCAAAGAGGCAATGGCCATTACTGCTCTGGGTCTGTGAATGAGAGTTAAGAAATATCCCTATTTTAGCAAAGAATACAACAAGTGGGAGAATGTTGGGTTGTTATATTCTTTATAGTGAAAGTCTAGTCGAGGTGTATCGACAAACAGTGAAAGTCAAAGTTTGAGGTGGTTTGAACAGGTAAATTTGAAATCAACAACAAGTCTAAGAGGTCAACCAACAAGAGGTCAATAGGCGGGTATATGGAAACTGACTAAAGACCAAATGGAGGTCGACTGGTAATCGACTGATAAACCAACTTAGAGTCGACTGTAACAGAATTATGAGATTCACGATATTTGTAGCCAATGATTTGTGAGGATTTGTAACCATTTATGGGAACCTTTCTTTAGGTTTTTTCCTAGTATAAAGCCTATAAATAAGGCGTGTTGTAATGCTATAAAAGATAATATTTAAGAAATTGTTTTAGAGGTTGCTGGTCATGTAGATGTTAGATGAATTGGATATAGGGTTGTTCTTGTGTAGAGAAAGAAGGTATGATTTTTATTGTGTCTTAGGTGTGGACCAAGGTTAGGAATGCAACCTTTTATTCTAAAGGAATAAGACAACAAGAGAGAAAAACACTCAAGGAATGTTGGTTTTCCCGTTTGGGTTTCTCTGTGTACTCTGTGTTTTCTTTGTCATTTACTTTCTTGATTAAATATTTCTTCCTCTCTTCTGCTAGGTTCAGTGTGGAAGTGTTCCTCATTTCCTAACACCTAACATAGTCACATAATCATCAATGTGCACATAAAACTCAATTTTATAGTTAGGATAAGTTAAAATAGGTTCCATACTCAACTTTTGTTTTAGTATATTGAACACTTTATCACAGTCCCGAGTCCAAAAACATTATTCATACTTCTTTAGTAGCTTCTCCAAAGGTGTTTTTAAAATTGAATAACCCCTAATAAACATGTGATAGTATCCAGTATGGCCTAAAGTAGTTCTTAATTGTTTGAAAATGGTAGGAGGAGGCATATTGAGAATTATTGCAACTTTCATAGGATCGATTATCACTCCTTCCCTGCAAACTATATGTTCAAGCATATTCTCAAAGGGTACACAAAAAATACATTTTATTAGATTAAGGGAAATATGTGGTTGTCTGCAGTGGTCCAACATCAACTACAATATTCCGATGTGCTCCTTGAGTAAACTGTTCACAGTACAATAATCTAGGTATACCTCAAGAAACGTATGAATAAAGTCATGGAATGCTGCAATCACTATCCGAGAAAACACTGTTGGGGAATTATTGAGCCCAAAAGGCATAAAATTATAGGAAAATTATCCTCAATCGGTAGTGAAGTTAGTTGTTTTATTGTCTTTTGCAGTGATTTGAACCTGGTGGTATCCAAAAAATCCATCTGTAAATGAATACGCTTCGTTTCCTACTACTTGATCCAACACCTCATCACTAAAGGGGGTAGGAAAGGGGTCATGTACATAGGTAGAATTCAAGGTTCTGTAGTTCATAAGACTCGTATATTCTATGTACCTTTCTTTCTTTGTATGCCGGTAGGATTGATCCATTCAGTCTTATCAACAAGGAAAATTAGCCTAGTTTCTAACATCCTATCAATCTCCTTCTTCACTTTCTCTTTGACTCTAAGGTTCAAATGGTAGGGCCTATGTTTAACTGATCTTGAGTGAGGTTTTAACTGTATCTTCATCTCCCCTAAATATCCCTTAATCCATTTTAGTTTTGAAAATATTGTAGGGAATAGGTTCTCATATTCCTGCAATAGAGCTTGTATCTCTATCACAGTTTGTTTGTCCCAATAATCTTGGATGGAAGCTAGATAAGGGTGGTCCTTAGTCCCTATGTTTATTTTTTGCAACTTCATAGGTTTATAATAAGAACTATTAACAACATCTGATTTAGTTTCATGGACAACTCTAGTTCCTTCCGATTCTTTAAATGTCAAATGCCTAAGATCATCTAGGAATTCAGGATCTCTTGGGTCTTCATCAATTTTACTACAGGTCAGAGGTATTCATGCAGAGTATGGTTAAAGGCTATGATGAAGTAGGTATTCATGTGTAGGACATAATATGGGCATATATAGAGGTTTAAATTCATCCGTAGATAACATTTTCTTAATATATTTCAAAGCTAAGGTGATTTGCGGTGACTTAACCAAGAATGAAAGTATCGACAAAACTAGGCTTGAAGTACTCCGCAGCAAGTGGTTTGTCATCAAGCCTCCTCATGCACATTCCATGTGGTTGGAATTTTTCCCAAAGAGTGAATAAACTGATGTACCGAAAATGGAGAAGGTAGTTTCATAGCTTCCCATACCTGAATACAATGCATAACATACTCCTTTGGATAATAGGAACCATCATATGGCTCCAAAGATGAGGTCTTACTTTTTGGCTCATGATCCTTATTTGGATGAGAACCTTGTGATGGGGGGATAAAGAGATAATGGATGACAGACTTTGCTTCATCTCCAAAATACAAAGTAACTTTATGCGCGGCCCACCATCTAGCTAGAGATGACTTTAAGGCAATATAAAGTATGAGAATTCTTTTCTCTAGCGAAACCTTATCCTCTAGGTCAATGAGAAAGATGATTAGATCTAAAGTGACATCATAAATAGGGAGTTCTCTTATCTTGATCCAATCCACCTAGAAGCTATGATAGTTGCACAACGCCTTGAGAAGTTCACATATCTTCACTGTTTCCAGTTTTCAAAAGTGATATCAGAATCTTCACCTACAGACTAGGTACTTCACCAACTTATTGATCCATCTACAATAGGGTTAATGTGATTTTTCCGCTTCCCTATAGTCAGAGTGTAAAGTGTATTCAAGACATCCTACTCCATGTTCTCATAGATCAGATCCATATATCGAGGAACTTGGTAAGGGTCTAAAGGTTGGGTTACTTTCATACCAACTGCTTCAAAGGTCATGGTTTCCTTCTTGAGATCTATAACAACGTAATTTTAATATGCCCAATCGATACCCAATAGATATGGATATGGATCCTTCTCTCCCATTATTTCTATGTCCTTGAAGTAGGCTAATTTTTTAACGCCAAATAAGTCCACTTATACTTTTTATTTCCTCACAACAGAATAGATACAATACTGATTGGCCATGCACAATTGAATAGGTGAATAACAAGCTTGGGATTACCCATTTCTTCCCAATTTTACTTTGGTAGTATGTTGACATCAGACGTAAAATATAGCATAACATCACTAATATCGTAGTTATCGATATGGTAATTTAGTCTAATTTCTCTTCCAGATCTCTGCTTCCTTCTCTGTATTATAACTATATGTCTCTCCGGAAGATTAGCAACAATTGAATACTCTAGGATCTCTTCAGCCTCCAAAGTTCCCATAATCACGTTCCACAACTTTTTAGTGAGTCGTTCATCATCCAAAATATCATAAAACAGTTGGAACCATAGTTCAATAATATTTTGTGATGTCGCTGGTCGATTCTTCAGAACTAACATGTTTTCCATGACTCCTGATTGGAATTCAACACTTGGCTCTACAATTTTCAATATGGAAGGTTTAAACGTCTATCAAAACATTTCTATGACATTCTAGAAGAACTCCTTTTTTCCTTAGGGGATCATACTTAGCATCCACCGATATCCCTTTTTGAATCTCACTTTGATTTGGATTGTTAATGTCAAGACTAGTTCTTGTCCCTCCTCAAGTAACGATATTAATATTGGGAAAATTTTCTTCAGTGATAGGTTGAGACTTATAATTAATCATATTGGTGCCTTTCTGCATTGCATGATATTCCCACTTCACGATCAACTTAGGGAAATCCTCGATGGCATGGGTGTCATTTCTACAGTGGGCACACCGCGATATTCTTGGAAGAGGACAATCTATTGTGCGATTCCCCTATTCATCACAATTGTAACAACAAGTTGGCCCTCTTTCACCAGTTCATCCACCTATGAAACCTACTCCACCTCTGCATCCTCCTCCAAACCCTGAATGAAATTCTCAACCCTAAATGTAGATCTTTCCAACCTATCCGCAAGAGCATCTAGGGAGTGAAACTACTTGGTGGTGTGAGTGGCTGACCCGCAAAATTAGAAGTACGTCGTATTCAGAATGGGTGAATAATTTTGTAGGACTAGACAATGCCGAGGGAAGTGACCATAGATTCAAAAAATTTCATAATATTCGCCACTTTGTCCTTCGTGATGATTTGGGAAAGCATGGTACTACATAGGGCCATGAAATGGTGCTATAGTGGAAACTTGCATGACCCCTCCCAATGGTCCTATTAGTGGAGGCACCATTGAGTGTTGAGAGGGTTATGCTCCCCTCAGTCTAGGACACTCCATCACTATATGACCATCAGTGTAGAAACCAATACACCATACCTACGGTCGACCTGTTCTAGGGAGAGTTAGCTCTTGAGTCTTGTCGGTTAATGCTGAAATATGGCCTTGCAACAACACAATATGAGTTCCTTCAGTGGGTCTCATTACCCTCAAGCTTCCTAGGTAGCCAAACATTGTTTCTATTTTCATCACCTGTTATAAGGATTCCCATAATGTTATTCACTACTAGGTTAATGGTATCCATGTCAATGATAACATTCCCTGTATAAAAAATTCTCACTCGTGGTCTTCATGGATGGGGTTTTCCAATTTCCCTATTGCATCCTTAAATCTTTGGTTATACTCCTAGGAAGACTCATCTTATTTCTGTTTGATCTCCCACAATTGAGAGAGAGCCTATTGTTTTGAATGTGATAAGAAAAATTCTTCTATGAATCCCTTTTTGACTTGAGAAAGAGTGAAATCATGTTCTTAAGGATTTCCTAGTTCAGTGGATTTCATATACCATTTTAAATCATGACCTATCAAGGTGGCTTGAAACTTTACTAGTTTGTTAGCATTCATAGTTCCACAAGAGCTCCTGATGGCCTCACACAGGAACCAATGTTGTTCAACATGCTCATCCCCTTTACCCCAAAATTCTAGGCATCGGGTGAGGGATCCTGCATGTTGAGCTTCCATAAGAGAGATTGGGGATCCTATCAAAATAAATTTTAAAGGTATTGGTTGTGAAATAACTAAATTTATCACCACACTACTATTAATACTACTACTTATACTTAATGGACTAGAAGGGTTATATGCAATAAAACTTACATAAATATTAATTGGAGAGATTACCAAATTTGCAGACAATGCTGGGGAAGTAAGCAACTTGGGGCTGGGTCCTTTATCGACATAATGGATTTATTTAATCTGGGGGGTCCTGTGATATTGAAATATATCTTCTACTTCATAGTGCAATCCTGTAAATTTTGGCATTATGAGCTTTATTTCTCTTGTAACTCCTTCGGAGGTCTTGATTGAGCCACCTACTCCATATGCGACACCTATTCTCCCTGCTTTGTCTAGTTCCCCTAAGGTTCCCACATCTTATTTGATTTTAGTAGAACCTTCACTACTATCACCAAATATTTTCTTCAACCATCGATAGGCCAACCTTCCACATCTCTGCAACTCTCACAACCTTTCTAATTCATTTTTTCGACTACCATCATATTCCATCTCCTTC
>JASDQU010500997.1:14186-40609 GCA_032191745.1 Picea mariana | reverse complement strand
GCATGTAACATCCCCTATTCTATAAGAAAAATCTTAGTCCAAAGGGGGATTTCCCACAATAGTCTTCCTCAAGATCCTTCTTTGAATATGGCTTCTACTTTTGAAAAATACTGGTGACTCTCAGTGGAAAATTCAATGATATATCCTTCCAAGGTGGTTTGTACACAAAAATCCACATCCCTAGAAATTGGATCATATATTTAATGAAGGGATACTAAATGCATAACATTCCAATCATAGGTTTTCTTGATTCGATGTTTGAATTCTTTTTCTTCTTGTAACTGGTTGAGCCATTGAAATACCTCTTTTAGGAATCGAATCCAAATAATCTCGCATTGGTTACTTGCTAGTTCTGAGTAAAAGACAACGCTCAACACAATCCTCACACTTTTTTTTCGTAGCTCAGTTTCTTACAGAATAAATTCTTCACACTTTTTTTCCCACCATTCTCAATTTCAGACTTAAATATATGATGCGACATCCTCTAAAAATCACTGGAGAGAATCAGGTCTTGGAAATGGGACCATTTTTTGGTACACAATTAGAGACCGATGCTCTTAGATATTACCAGCAAATATACCACTATAGTCTAGTAGCGCTGGCATATTCAACCTTCCGCAAGAGAAGTAGGTCTCACTCGAAGCACAACCGAGATTTGTGTGTGATAAAGTGAGTCAATGAGGACATTACACCAGACCTAATGCAATAAAATACATATTCATACTTGAATGCAAAAATATTATATCATTAAAAGTCTAAGCTTGTATGTGCATTTGATAATCCATGTTGCACGACATAAAGATAAGTGCATACATAATAGGATATTGTAAACAATATCACAACTACCAATTACATATAGTAGGAAATATTGCACATCACATAGATTAAATATCCATACACATAATGAAAAAATTTTGCGCTTGAATAATCCATCATGTGTTATTATCATATCATAACCCAACATACATAGATTTTCTCTTCCACTTCATGATTTATACAATAGAATCAACAATTAGATACCCACTATGAACTCTTAGACTTCTACGCAAGCACATCTAATTTCCCATAGTTAATTATAATATATTATCATAAGATACTCGATGATAGCAATGACAATAGCCTGATGATGAAATAAGAATGACAAGGAATCTAACAACATTAGTCTAAAATCTCTTGATACTAGCACAATATATAAGAATTAACTCATCGAATTAACAACTAAGCAACCCATCAACTCGACAATTAGACATCCATTTCCCATTACATATTTCCATATTTATGGCTTTTCCTCGGGTTCTTATTGACTTCTTAAGTTCGCTATTATCTTTTCTTGATTCTTCTTCCACTTTTCATGCGCTCGAGGATTCTAGATATTTCCACTTTCTAGTCCAGCTGGAACATGAACTGTTTCTACTGTTGGCGTGCTTGTAGTTATATTTCCGCTCATCATAGCTACTTTATGATGCTTCTAGTCTTTCACTACCCTGCTACACTTTTCCACAAAACTGCGATAGTTTTGCAAAACTAAACATCCTCCAAAATGAAGGGCCCGACACTTGGTTCCATGATTTTGAATTGCTTGGTTCCATGGTTCCTTGTATTTCATGGTTCCATGGTGCCTTTGTTCGTATACTAGACACTGCAATAAATTCCATAATTTTGGTTCCATGGTGCCTTGGTTCATATACTAGATACTGGAATAAATTTTCCAAATCAATTTCTTCATCGATTTGAAGATGATAGGAAAAACTAAATTGAAGTCATCCCCCAAATGTTTTCTGAATTGGAAGGATTAATATTAGCAATGGGAAATGCACCAATATACCTAACGTATGATTGGGTTATACATCTAAATGCATTAAACTCTGTTTTTGATATTGTATAAGGTATTTCAATATCAATATCTTGTTCTGGGTTTCACAAATATTGAGGACTTATTTCTTCAATAGGCACCTTAGTATTTGGAATTTAAGTATTTGAATATGGGTTGTTGGTATATGAACTAGTTTTAGCAACTAAATAAGCCATACAAAAACATTCCCTCATTATAGTTCTAGGTATATTGGTGCATTTCCCATTGTCCATATTTATGTGTTAACAATGTTTGTCTTCAATTGGCAAGGGCTTGTATTTGCTAATATTTTTTTGCTTACCCTTGTCATCTTGACAAATGTGACACTTTTCCACATACTTAGCTACCTCTTTAGCCATGCTTGGCCAATAACAATTTTCTTCCAATTGTTTTAGGGTTTTATCCCTATAAAAATTACCACCAATACCTTCAACATTTGAATCATGTATAAATGTTTCTTGTTAAATTTTCAATGTATGGTAAGCAGATTCTGCACTAAAAAATTCAAACCTTAAAACTAAGAAACTTAAAGCTAATAAACTCCTATCAAAACTGTGAAATATGAAAGGTAGATTATACAAAGACATCACACTAAAAAATACAAACAATAAGCACAAATATGAACTCTCAATTGCACATCTCTCTATAAACTCAGTACAACAAAAACTACAATGCAATATGCTTAAAACCTCACTGTCTAACTCTGACTTCTACTAAAAACTAAATACTCACTCATCCTTCCTTTCTTTTATAGAATAAGAGTGGTTATGGTATATAAAAATAGAATGACTACCACCCCTATGGTGTGACAAAACCTAACCCAACTTAATTCCTAGAATAATGTTCCCATATATATAATATTCCCATGTATATAATAATAAGGCTGCTTATTAATCCGAGCCTAGCTAAAACTGGAACACCTCTAGTGTTGGAATATTGAGAAAGGGGGGTGAATTAGTATTATGAAATTTTTACCATTTTTAATCAGAATATCAACATTTATCACTTATTACTTCATTTAAAATTTCATGAACATATAACCATAAGAAGTACCATTCAACAATATATCACATCATACACAATGCACAAAATATTTTACATGGAAACCAAAATGGGAGAAAACCACAAAATGATTTCTTATATATATCAAAGATTACATTATTAGGAAGCACCAACTTCCAAATTATCCATCACCAACTTGAAGGAGGCTTAAACCCCCTATTATAGTCTCCAACATGAAGGAAGCTACAACTCCCTGAATTCTCCTACTACAACTAGAAGGAGGCTCCAACCCCTTGTCAGACAGTTGGTTTAGATTGATGGATAGTTGGTTTGGATAGTTGGTTTTCATTGATGTCAACCCTTGGAGAGTGATATTGTATATTGATGTCAACCCTTAGATATTTATGTCAACCCTTGATTATGTCCAGTGACACATTTTAGTAGATCCAAAAGTTTGGGTAAGGGACCCAAGTTTGTTTGAGGTATAAATGCATGAAGACAAATGAATATGAAGGTAAGAATAGTATAGATGGATGGTACATGTCGTTCCATTTACGGTGATATATGGTACATCACATGGTTCTTCACGGTTAGTGAGCTATGGCCTTGTGAAGTTGGAGGACCCTCAAGAATATTCTAGAAGCCCCTAAAAGGTCATCAAGAAGTCAATTATTCTAGAAGCTCCTAGAAATTCATCAAAAAGTTTGCTAGTCAAAGTGGTTGCAGCAAGAAATTACTTATGGATAAAGTAGTTGTAATGAGAAGGTTGAATAGTCAAAGTGGTTGAATAAGAAATTAATTAATTATCGGTAAAGTAGTTGCAACAAGAAGGTTGAGTAGCCAAAGTGGTTGAACAAGAAATTAATTAATCATGAGTTAAGTTGTTGCAAAAAGAAAATAATTAATTAGTCGCAACTAGAAGTGGTGAGTTTACTATTTTTGGATAAATTGGTTGTAAGTGGACAAAGTGGTTAGAAGTGGGTTATCCCTAAAAGAAGGAAGTTGGGTTAAGTTGGTTAGAAGGTAATCCCTAGAAGAATCTACTTGGAGAGTATAAATAAGAGAGAAAGGGTCTCCTATTAGAACCTATTGAGCATATTGAATATCTATAAGTGACTGCGGTAACCAAGGAGATCCAAGGTGAATTTCAGAGGGAAGCTGGAGTAAATAAAGCCGAAAATCCAAGGGAGGATGAAGTCTTTTAATGATGTGCTCTAAGGTATGTTATGTACAGGTCATCTCACTATCTTTGCAATAATTGGTTTTATATAATGATTTAGATAGAGAAACCTGGAGTATATTTAGAATCCATATCAAGGTACCTTTGGTAGAAATTACAGCTTCTGGGTCATTGTATTTTGGGAGATACACTCCGTGGAATATAGGGTTTTTGGCTAGTCTTGAAACTAGTTTTAAATAGGTGTTCCGGGTAAAATGGTCATAAATGTTTCATAGAAAATCCAAATTATGCGAGACCAATTGTAATAGAAATATCACATTCTGTAGATTTTTTTTTTGTAATTTTCAAAATAATGTATCAAATATTGAGCACATGGCATTCCATACAAGTTCTCTCTCTAGAATAATATAGAATTCAACAAGTTTTGCCAGTTTTTTTATAACTGCTTTTCTGGGAGGTTCCAATTAGTGAAACCTGGAGGAATTGTAGAGAAGACACTGAAGAATATTTATATCATTCTCAGACCTTTATTCATTTTAGGTACATAGTTATTCTTGTTTCAATTTAGGGTTGTTGGCTAATCCAAAAACTAGTCATGTGAGACTTAGGTAAAATTTGATGAAAATGCTATTCTCTTGTTGTTGAATTTGAGGAAGGTTTGCAGGTTTGTGATCACATACACCAGGTATGTTACAGAGTTACATGTATGTTTATATGCATGTTTTTATGGTTACATTTGGTCATGACATGGTACATGCTTGAGGCTACATAACAGTGAGGTTTTGGCACATGGTTTGATGTAAGGGTTTATGGTATTTGGTTTATGGATAGTGTGATGTATTGATAGAGGCCTTTTGTTGGATATATTGGTGTATGTCTTTTTTATATGGTTGAGGTACATGTTGGGTACATGGTTGAGGCATGTAGTTGATGATTTGACACATACATGAGGTGTATATTTGATGATGTTGGTACATCTTGATGAGTCATAGTTGATGTGTTGTTAATACATGATTGGTACATGCTTGGTGCATTGTTAGAGGCACTTGCTAGTAGTATTTTTGGCACATAGTTTATGGTTGATGTGGAATAAAAAATATTGGTATATTATTAGAAGCACATATTTATCTTGGTGATGGTTATGAGGTGTTGTGATGTGCATGGTTGATGCACTTGTGATGGTACATGTTGTGCTATTTATTGATGTACATGATTGGTTGATGAGATTATTGTGATAGGTTATTGGCACAAGTTGTTGGTACATGTTGTTACAGGTTGTTTGGTACAAGCTGTTACATGTTGTTTGGTACAAGTTGTTACATGTTGTTGGTACAAGTTGACAATGACAACGGTTGATTTAGTGATAGTGACAGGTTGTTTATATTTCAAATTTATATTTCAAGGTGGTTGAAGACACCTTCCAGTTGGAGTTGGAGAATCGGGGAGTTGGAGATTCCTTTAGGTTGGAGGCTGAGAAATAGGGGGTTGGAGCTAGAGAATTGGGTGGCTGTAGACACCTTTCATTTGGAGACGAATAACATAGGAGGTTGGATCCTCCTTCTGGTTGGAGCCAGAGAATTGGAAGTTGGTGCTTCCTTGAATGTAATTCTTAAAGAAATATAAGAAAATCATTCTATGGTTTCTCCCGCATTGGTTTTCCACGTAAAATACTGGTGTACTATGCATTGTGTGAATGTGTCTATTATTGTTTATTATGAATTGATGGATGTTAATGTTATATGATGCAATAACATATTAATTATGGATTGATGAACATTGTTGAATACATTAAATGAATATAAATTGTGGTTAAAAGTGTATAAAGTTTTCATTACTTATTCCACCCCCCTCATTAATCCAACAATTGGTATCAGAGCAGGTTCCTTCAGGAAACAATTTAACCACTGCAAGGAGATCATGGAATACACTGAGAATGGAGTACCAACGTTTGATGGTTAGAGTGGTCTAGAGTATGAGATATGGAGTAGAAGGACAAAAGTATTTTTACATGCACATACGTATAATATTTGGAAATCAATTATTACAGGATATGATAGTTCGAAAAGGGAAAAGACTGCAACCAAGAAGGAGTTGAAATGAAATAACAAAATTGCAATGGATTTCATTTTGGAAGGACTATATGATTTAGTAAAGGACAAAGTGGGTAAATGTTCATTAACTAAAGAACTTTGGGATAAGTTATATAATATCTATTCTTCACCCATCATAGAGTCATAGAATGCCAAAGAATATGCAAGTACAAAACAATAGGAAAGATGCTCATCATGTTAGATAGATTCAGAAGAAGAAAAGTACGAAATCAATAGAAGTATGTTTTTCTACTTTAAATGTGAAAAAGGAGGACATCTTGAATTTGAATTTCCGTATTTGAAAATTGAAAGTAACGAGATAGAAAATACAATTGAAGTAGTATACAACAAACGAGAAAGATAAATTGAAGAAGAAATCATCACCTTCAAGATCCAACTTGAAGAAGAAAGAAGAACATACAAAGTAATGAAGATCCAGATGAAGAAGAAAGAAGAGCACTGTGAGAAGCTTGAAGAAGAAGTTGTTATGTTATGAGTAAAAGTTGTCAAGCTCAGCAAAAACATTGAAGAAGCATCCACATCATCAATAAAGATAGTTGAAGAGAAATGTTACAGGTCATTGGAAAGAAAAGGTGAAGAGAAGCCTAAGAGTTATGCAGAGGTCATCAAAGGTTATATAAAGAAAGAATAATGCAAGCCCCTAAAGAAGAATATTCCAAAAGGATAGTTGAGTAGCAAAGTCTTGGAAAGTATGGACATAGATGGATTAGCAGGTTTGGACAAATATATGACAATGGATGAGATCATGAGTTCAATAAATATTGGATTCATATATTGGTTCAAAGAGTGGTTCAAAGATAAAGGAATATTATCATAATGGATGATAATGATACATGAATATTTGAATCTTATTCTTTAATGATTTTAATATATGTCAATTGATTACACAAGGAAGCACCAATGGAAAATAACTCCAAAAGGAAGCAGGTAAATGAATACCTATATTTATCTACACAAAAGTGGTTAGAAGTGGGTTATACCTAAAAGAAGAAAGCTGGGTTAAGTTGTTTAGAAGGTAACCCCTAGAGGAAGCTA
Organism: Picea mariana; assembly: GCA_032191745.1. NCBI lineage: Eukaryota > Viridiplantae > Streptophyta > Pinopsida > Pinales > Pinaceae > Picea > Picea mariana. Next base: position 33,429 of record JASDQU010500997.1, on the reverse strand, counting down.
CTTGGAGAGTATAAATAAGAGAGAAATGGTATCCTATTAGCACCTATTGATCATATTGAATACATATAAGTGATTGAGGTAACCAAGGATATTTGAGACAAATGTTAGAGGGAAGGTGAAGTAAATAAGACCAAAAATCCAAGGGAGGATGAAGTCTTTTAATGATGTGTTGTAAGGTATGTTATTTACAGGTCATATCACCATTTTCGTAATAACTTGTTTTCTAGAATTATTTAGATAGAAAAACCTAGATTGTTTTGAGAAACCATATCAAGGTACCTTTTTGTAGAAATTTCAGCTTCTGGGTCATTGTATTTTGGGAGATACACTCTGTGGAAGATAGGGTTTTTGGCTAGTCTTGAAACTAGTTTTAAACAGGTGTTCCTGGTAAATTGGTCATAACTTCTTCATAGAAAATAAAATTATGTGAGACAAATTGTGATAGAAAGAGTACATGACTTAGTTTGTTGTGTGCAATTTTTATAATAAATATCAAATATTGAGCATGTGGCATGTTGTACAAGTTTGGTCTCTAGAATAAACTAGAATTCAACAAGGTTTTCCATTTTTGCTATAACTCTTTTTTTGGGAGGTTCCAAGTAGTGAAACCTAGAGGAATCAAATATAAGACACTGAATAATATTGTGTATAATTTTTAGACCTTTATTCATTTCAGGTACAAAGTTATGCTTTTTTCAATTTAGGGTTGTTGACTAATCCAAAAACCAGTCATGTGAGACTTAGGTAAATTTTGATGAAAATTCTATTCTCTTGTTGTTAAATTTGAGGAAGGTCTGCATGTCTGTGACCACATACACCATGTCTATTACATAGTTACATGTATGTTTATATGCATGTTTTTATGGTTACATTTGTTCATGACATGGTACATGCTTGAGGCTACATAACACTGAGGTTTTGGCACATGGTTTGATGTAAGGGTTTATGGTATTTGGTTTATGGATAGTGTGATGTATTTCTAGATGAATTTTGTTGGATATCTTGGTGTATGTATTTGTTATATGGTTGAGGTAAATGGTTGAGGCATGTAGTTTATGAGTTGGCACATACATGAGGTGTATATTTGATGATGTTGGTACATCTTGATGAGTCATAGTTGATGTGTTTTTAATACATGATTGGTACATGCTTGGTGCATTGTTAGAGCCACTTGCTAGTAGTATTGTTGGCACATAGTTTATGGTTGATGTGGCATAAAACATCTTGGTATATTATTAGAAGAACATATTGATCTTGGTGATGGTTATGAGGCATTGTGATGTGCATGTTTGATGCACTTGTGATGGTACATGTTGTGCTAGTTATTGATGTACATGATTGGTTGAAGAGATTATTGCCACATGTTATTGCCACAGGTTGTTGGTACAAGTTGTTGTTACAGGTTTTTTGGTAGATTTTGTTACAGGTTGTTGGTATAGGTTGACAGTGACAACAATTGATTTAGTGACAGTGACATGTTGTCTATATTTGGCATTTATATTTCAGGGCAATAGGATGGGGCAAGGATAGGTGGTTGGAGCCACCTTTCGGTTGGAGCTGGAGAACCAGGAAGTTGGAGCTTCATTCAGGTTGGAGCCTAATATTTAGGGGGTTGGAGCCTCCCTGTAGTTGGAGCCAGAGAATTGGGTGGTTGTAGCCACCTTCCGATTGGGGCCGGAGAACATAGGGGGTTGGAGCCTCCTTCTGGTTGGATCCAGAGAATCGGAAGTTGGTGCTTCCTTGAATGTAATTATTAAAGACATATAAGAAAAATTATTTTGTGGTTATCACCCACATTGGGTTTCCACGTAAAATAATGGTGTACTATGCATTATGCGGATGTGTCCATTATTGTTTATTATGCACTTATGGATGTTAATGTTATATGATGCAATAACATGTTAATGATGAACTGATGAACATTTTTGAACATGCTAAATGAATATAAACTATGGTTAAATATGTATAAATTGCTCATTACTGATTCAACCCCCCCCTCTTAGTAATCCAACACCCCTTAATTTACAGGCTCCAACCTGAAGGAAGCTCCAACTCCCTGTGTTCTCCAACTCCAACTGAAAGGAGGCTAGGACCCCCTGATTTACAGGCTCCAACTTGAAGGAAGCTCCAACTCCTTGTATTCTCTAGCTCCAATAAGAAGGAGGCTACAACCCCCTTTCCTTTCCCCTTCCTTCTGCCCTGAAATATAAATGTAGACTCAACCTGTCACTGCCTCTGTCACTGTCACTACCACTATCTCTGTCACCTTCTCTGTCACTGGCACCGTCTCTATCACTGTCATGATCACTGATACATCATTACCATAAACCATATCCACTCACATAGATCGTACATCAAAATGTATTCCCAACATCAAATATCCAAAGTATGTGCCAAATACCACAAGATGTACCTAAACCATATACCATATCACTCATGATATGTTTTAATCATGCCATAAAACATGTACCATAAGATGTTCCAATAACAAGTATCATAACATCAATGATGTGCCTTATACATATACCAACATCACCAAGACATGCCTCAAACATGTACCTTAACATCACCATGCATCCAAGATGTGCCTCAAAGCATATTCCCAAATATCCAAGACATGCCTCAAGCATGTGTCATAGCATCAAGATATAAAAATCAAAATCACATATGCAAACATACCTCAAATCCTGTAACAACCTTGCTACATCATTATACCTTGTTGCAACCTAGAACAAACATCCCCTTTGCTTTACCTCATCCCCGCTACCTCAAATTTTCCAATAGATCAAGTGTTCACTAGATAGATATTCAATGAACTCACGTGTATGAATGAGAGACTATTGATGTGTATTTATAATTTTCAAGTGAATTATTTTGGGGATATATTGTAACTATTTTACCCTTTTTCCTAATTTTAGGGTCAACTCATTATTTCTTGTTACAACTGTTTTACCCTTTTTCCCGATTTTATGGTCAACTCATTATTTCTTGTTACAACTATTTTACCTTTTAGTTAATGACTTGTAACTTCTTGTTGCAACCATTTAGGGACTTCTTAACTTTTAGGGCCAACTCATTATTTATTGTTACAACTATTTTACCCTTTAATTAATGACTTGTAACTTCTTGTTGCAACCTTTCAGGGACTTCTTAACCATTCTTTGGAGCTTTCAACTTCAAGAGGGCATATCTCCTCAACCGTGAGGAACCACATGGCGTACCACCTATCATTGGAAATGGCATGACGAGGACTATACATCTATGAGGGTTTTACATGAATTTTAACTGTCCTTCATCTTATTTTTCCTTAAACAAATTTGGGCTTCATGACTACACCTCTGTGGATTCCGAACTTCTCTAAGGGTTGACATCAATGAAAACCAACTTACCAACAATCTCCTCCTTTGAAATTGATGTAAAAAATCATGCTCCAACACTCATACTCCCCCCTATGAACATCACTCCTCATCTATTTATTCTGACGTTTCTCCCCCCCATTGACATCAATGGCAAAGGGTATCTCCCCAATACTGAGAGGGGGGGTGAATATTCCAACATCTAGCTCATGTGCTTTTGTCCAAAATTATAAACTGTGCTAACACTGGAAAAACACCCTTTTATAAATATAATAAAATCGATCCCTTTCTAATTTCGAGCCTAGAAGCATACCTAAACTCTGAGATAGACTACAGTCTATAATTGTGGAAAAGGAAACTAAAAATAGAAGGCAATTTTTAATTAAAGAAAGCTAAAATTGGAGTTTTTTAAGGTTAGAGAATGAATGAAAACATGCATCCTCCACATTTACATAACCGCTATGTGCCTTCCAAGACACATTAATGTTACTCCATCATCCCAACGCCTTTTCTCCTATGCACATGAATTGATGTAAGGAATTGCTTGGTTCCATGGCTTTGTTTCTAACCCTTTAAAACAACAAATTGATAAGTTTTTGGTTCCATGGTGCCTTGGTTCATATTCTAGACACTGCAATAAATTCCATAATTTTTGTTCGATGGTGCCTGGCTATAGTGTGCTACTACATCAATTTTGGTTCCATGGTTCCTCGCTACACTACACTACTACCAAAATTTTGGGAATTTATTGTAGTGTTTTGAATTGCTTGGTTCCATGTTGCCTGGATAAACTACACTACTAATTCAACAATTTCTTGTGAAAACTCTTATAATATCACAACTCTTCTTGTCCATATTAAGCATATGGTAGTCATTGGAAACAAAAATAGAAAGAGATATATATCAAATTTAGGCACTCCAATCCTACATGTCCTTGTCCCCTAAGGATCACGGTTGGTGGAATTATTCTACAATGATCATTGATGACACTACTAGGTTTCATTGCCATATGAATCAATATAAACCCTCCCACCATCTCATAAGTTATTCATCTTAGCCTCCAATAAGTTAATATTGGAAATGGAAAATGAGACACACCAATTTTAAATTCAAGATACCTAGATCTCCCATAGGCAACCCTCTCCCCTAAGTTGGACCACCACTTCTACACATTTTACTAGATCATTCCCAAACCAATTGGAAATTATTAATAGATAGGGTTACTACCTCTTGGGCTTACCTTGGTTTTGGTAGAAAAGACCATTTTTATTTCGTGGTAAAGAAAGTGTAAAATATATTCCAAGTTGAAATTTACATGTCATGAGAACCACATTTACATATCATTAGAGAATGCACCAGAAAAAAGTTGGCCAATGATCCCTGTGCCTACTATAGATGTCTTTACAATAAGAATAACATCTTTCAACTCGACCTGAAATGCATTGAAACAATGCATGCAAAACAATCAAGAAACAATGTCTCATATTCCTATATATTTGTCTTTCAAAACCTCTATTTAACAAGTAGGTGAATATAATCTTCATAAGTATGCACATTAAATTCCCCGAGGCTAGATAAACTATTTTGTGTTGAAACCTACTAACAATATCAATTATTTCCTTACACCTATACATGATTAATATTTATCAAAATAAAACTTGTAGATGTTCTTTGATCCTCCAATGGACACCAATAAATATGCAGTTGTAAGTTTTGAAAAGAGATTAACCTCAATGGAATTTTCAAACTGAGATCCTGCACCAGCCTAAACTTGGGACTTCATTACTCTTGGAAAGACAAATATGTGGTTGTGAACCCTAAGAAAATATGAGGAAAATTACCTTACAATATTCTATTAGATATTCAAGTATTTTCCCACACTTGGATGCATACATAGAAGTGAACTCTCAAAAAAATAGTCCACGATGTGAGCTAAAAAATCTATGAGCTCCTCCATCCTTTGTCCCCCCCCCAAAAAAACAAACAAACACACACATATACATTTTTTGCAACTCTCAAAGGATTTTTGTTATTCTATAATTTCTTCCCATGAGGAAGACATAGTCATAGGGCTATTACAAGATCATTTCTCCATGCTTGACTTCCATGCCAAAGAATTTTGGTATCAATATACACAACAAGGTTGTCGGCATGAACAACAAAATGATATTCAATCACAAATGATGCATCATCAAAATGTTTTTAGATATAGATGATGCAACATATGATGATTATGTTTCAACAACTACTTACACAAGTTCAACATATGCAAGTCCAACAAGAAGTTCCTATGTTGCAAACAATCACAAATTTTTTAGTGAGAAAATATTATGATTGCTTCTATTCATTTCAAAATTTGAGGTTCACATGCTTTCTTTCTATTTGAAATCTATAAGGTATAGTCGTTGATAATTTTCAACTTGTATGCAACCTCCCTTTATGATATATTTGAGTGGCCATTCGTATTGTATCTTGAAATCCATACTTGTATTGTATCTTGAAAAATGGTATCATGTATGCCAGACACATGACACCATTTGACATGTGGCAGGGTGATCATAAAAAGGAACCAACCAACTCACAGAAAGTAAAAAACTAATTTTAATATGACTTTCTGTTGAAAATCATTCAATTAACTTATTATTTGTTGATCCATATGATCACATTAGAGAACGATGATATAGGCGATGAAATATTTGATTCCCTAAACCCAATGGAAATAATTAGAAAGGTCTTGTGAAAGGAAAATAAATAACTCCTTCAATTGGCTAGTTGTAAGACTACAGAGGAGACCAGAGAAAGGATGAAAGTTTTAGAGTATACTGTATATCAAAATTTGGTAAGTTCCATTTTTAAAATAGATTATGTATGGCATATATTAATTTTTGAATTTCTGTTTGGTACGTTTATACGAGCAAAATGAAAAATGGTTTCTTTATACATGAATATTTGAATCCAACACAACATCATGGTCGTGGGGATGCTGCTGGTAGAAGTGGTGAACAAACCCCACAATTTCCTAGCATGATCCACATTCCTTCGAGGCTATTTTCCTCTCCATTTGTGGCTCATATGACTGGAGATCCTAGGGCCTATGAGATTATCCCATTGTACATGATAGACCATGGTGCAACTGGTGGTGTAGATGGTGAATCTCATGAAGAAGAGTCTACTCACTGGTATCCTAGAGAAACATGTGTTAAAAGCATGGGAACAATATATATCAACCTTTTGATGGAAGAAAAATTGGTTCCCATGAAGATACCATAAATCCTAGGTAGTTATTAATAACTTAGGTATTTCCCATTATTTAATTGAAAAATACATATTTCATATTATTTTAAACTAATTATCATATATTTTTGTAGGAAATAACATTTTTTATAGGACCTTGCATGACAATGCCTTAGATATTTATGGGCCACCATTTTCACATGGTGGAATGCCCAGAAAAAAAATAAAAATTGAAAGATAAACTTATTAACCATTTAGTCGACATGTTTGGTGATTCATTTAGCAAACACGATATCACCGCTAAGACGAGTACATATATGTCAGAGATCAATATAGGAGTCAATTGAAAAAAAACCCTAAGTATGATCATCCTATCACCATTCCCAAGAGGGAACATAAGAATATACAGGATGCCACAAAGAATATTGTATTGAGACATGAAGGGAAGAAAACACCTAGGCTTCGAAGGTAAATGATATTTTGAATTGAATATGTCAAGCCTTATTTAATTGATCTATAGAAAAAATTACACTGTCTAAGTACATATTTGAAACTTTTTGTAGGCTCTCAGACACGTCAAAAGCCACCAAAGAAAGACTGGAAAAATAAAGGAAACACAAACTTGGCCAAGGTGGTTTACATGAGATTAAAAGCTCAAATTGTAAGTACTGAATAATTTTATCATATTATTCATATCATCATACAATTTTTTTTTAATTGCAGCCAATAAGAAAAATTCACTGTCTTATGCAATGTAGGGGGGTACATTCAATAATGCAGCCACCGAAGAAAATATGAAGATCAACTTCAAGTTTGGCTTTCGAGCAGTGATTGAATGTCAAAAAAGCATCAGGGAAATACAATTGACTAACCCTCTGGATGATATGGTAAGTAAAATGATAAGATTGTAATTGTTAATTACTTGTAACATATATAGACGATTGATTTATCACACCAATTAATGTCTCTATTTTTTTTAATCATGTAAGCAACCCCATTTTATTTGACAATGGTACTGGAAAGAAACCCCATGATTCTAGTGGCGTGTAGAACTATCATGGTATGTGTCTTTAAAATAAATTATATATATTGACGATTAATAATATTTAGTTGCGAATGGTGTACTTATAAAGTTTATTGTATCAATGATAGAGCATGTAGATGAGGCTAGTGCTCAGAGAAGAGAGGAACTGATGACAACCCAACCAATGGTTTCTACTACTCCTCCAGGTGAAAAACATAGTCATGATATTTGTATTAATGAAATACTGCTATGAATAATAATAACTAACCATGTTGTTTGAATTATTTATGTTGTTGTAGTGGATGCCCCTTCACTGTAGCAAAATCCACTAGTATGTCATACTACTAGAAGTAGTACAATGGTATATATGACACATAGTCATGTAGCACAACTAGAAGAGGGTCCAACAACTCAAGGGTTTGAAGACGATGTTACTGATGATTTATTGAAGACTTTTTTTAAAAGCAAGAAACATAAAAGGAAATGATTGTAAATATTTTGAGGACAAAATTTATTAATATAAATTATTAGTTGTACAATTTTTGTTTAAATTAATATGCATAATTGGGTTTGGGGATTTGAGAGTGATGTGGGGGGGTGGGGGGATGAGATTCCACTTCACGTGGTTGGCCCTGTTTAGTAGAGAATAATTTATTCTTGAAACCAAGAGGAGCTCATTAAGGTATTCCTATTATCCATTTAATGATATTGTTTTTATTAATCTCGAAACCAAGAGGAGCTCGTTAAGGTATTCCTATTATCCATTTAATGATATTGTTTTTAGATATTATTGAATGTAATTTGATGTGGAATTTTATGTTCTCCCTTAGCATTGATGTTTTCCAATGTTCAATGTGAAAAAATACCTATTCTGAGGACTTGGTGATGTAGAATGCTTTCTTGACTTAGTTATTGATTCAATGAACTTTGACATCAATATTGATAAATCAGATGGCAGGAAAAAAGTGAGTTCCAATTNCAAGAAAGCATTCTACATCACCAAGTCCTCAGAATAGGTATTTTTTCGCATTGATGTTTTCCAATGTTCAATGTGAAAAAATACCTATTCTGAGGACTTGGTGATGTAGAATGCTTTCTTGACTTAGTTATTGATTCAATGAACTTTGACATCAATATTGATAAATCAGATGGCAGGAAAAAAGTGAGTTCCAATTTTAAATTTTCTTGTACTAAGTCTGATTATTTTCTTAGTTTAGCCTAGGTTAATGATTCTTTTATTGCACAATTAATGATGTATCTTTTTGAAAGATATCTAGGTAGACATTTCTAATGATATGTTATATAAAATTTGAATTAATGATTAATTGGTTTAGATGAAAAATAAGGGCTGAAATCTAATTAGTGATGAAATCTACAATAATAAACTACATCTACTCATACTTGGGACATTGATGTTTAACTACAAGAACTGGTGAAACTAAATGAAGAGGACAAATTCACCATCTAGCCATAGGCATTCCTACTCAAATGCTAACCTTAAGTTGGGATGACGATGTGACAAGGAAGAAATTGCTCCAAAATGGATCTATCTCACATTTACTGATGCAGGAGCATCACTCCACGTCAGCCAGCTAGCCAGCCAGCCAACCACATCAGCGCATGCATTCAAGGATGAAAAGAGGCGCAACCCTCATCTTCAATTTTGAATTAGAATGTAATCAATGTTGTAGGCTATTGAGCCATGGAGCCATGCCTTTGTGCAAGCATTAGAGTAGGTAGGCCTTTAAATGTTTGTAAGGCTGAGATCTAGATCCAATGTGGACTAGACAACCCATTCAATGTAATTGAATAGGGTAGGTAGGTTGGAGGGAAGAGCTCAAAGATCCCCCTTATGAAAAAGATCAATTTCGATCTCATTTTGAGGAGAGAATGGTAGAAGGGTTAGATGGTAAGAGTTAGGGTCTGCGGGTAGAGAGCAGAAGAGAAGGAGCCGAGACCTTGTTACATTTCGTGCTCAAGAACACCATTGTAAATAGGCATTTGCCATTTAATATAAACAACAGTTTTTCCTGCATCTTTCATGTGTTGAATGAATGTATGTGAGTGTTCTTTTATGTTGTAGATGTATGCTATAGGTTTGCATTTGCAAGGTTTTGTTTGATTTCAATCTTGAGAGGTCTTTGAGGCTTCACACCAGGAGGGTGTGACAGAATGCTGTGGGTTTTGGTAGGCGTGCACAGAGGGTGCATTTCTGAACTCTGCAGAGTCAGACAGAGGCATGCCAGGTGGGCACAGAAGTTGAAATCATCAATTAAGGAAAGACCTGTGAGGTTGTTGAATACATCAGGAGGCAAGGCTGTGGAGTAGAACACAGTTGCAGACAGAATCTTTGAGGAGATCTGTGAAGCTTTGCCAGGTGGGAATTGAGCTAGTACAAGGAGTGCATAGAAGGACTCTGCTATGAGTTCTGTATAACTCTACCAGGAGGGCATTGAGATAGTGTGCAAATAGGCACAAGAAGAGAACTCGGTTGAGTTCTGTATTCTGGAAGAAGAGTCCAAGGAGAAGGACCTTCACAGGGTTGTTGAACACCCTGAAAATATTATCAAGAGGTTGCTTGAGGGAAGGATAGCCAAGAGGGCATCCCAATTCTCCATTTGAGGGAGAAAGGAAAAAGGATGAGTTTCCTTGGAGGTCGAAGCTACAGGAAAACTCAGGAGAGATAGCACCTTTGTATGCATGTGAAGACTCTGTAGGAGTGAAGACGTCAGAATCCCTTGAGGATTCGAAGGATAAGCTCAGGAGGAGTAGTGCTTTCAGCACACGAAGCCGTAGCTGCAAGGAGGTGCAGAAGTCGCATAACTCCTTGACGAGTTCAGAGTCCTCAAATCTCAGGAGGGACAACATTTTCATATACGCGCGGGAGGACTCAAGTCAAAGAGTTCGAAGAGAAGAAAGAAGGTAAAGGTTGAGGCCTTGGAGAAATCAAAATTCTTCCAAGTCTGGGAAGAACATGCGGAGAATATCAGGAGGAGGCACAGTTGCTGCCTGATCAGAATTCAGAAAGGATCTGGACCGTTGAGAGTTTCACGTCCAAGGAGCAGTAGGAGGAGCGCATAAGGAGGATGGATCTGGACTATCGGATCTAGGTCCAATTACCCGTCAGCCATTGGATCTGATGGGAGTTGTACGAGGTTTAAACTTTGTGAACAGGAGGGTGAAAGTCTTGAAAGATGTCGGGACATCAGGATATCAGTATTCGGGAAATCGAGGGTTCTAACGTTGAGAGGTCGGGAATCTCTAGGATGAAAACCCTGAAACAGATCTGAGCCATCCATCGGTTGGGACACGTGGCGGAGATCAGGAGCTGTTAGCATTTCAGAGTTCAGAACTTCGGGTATCAAGGGGTCCAATACATTTCGGAACCGCAAAGTCTGAAATCACGAAATGGATGTGGATCATCCATCTTGAAGGGACGCATGGTAGAAATCGAGACCTTCGGGAAAATTCCTGAAAAGGGAGAGTCCATTGGCATATCGGGATTCAGAAGATCCCGAATCCTGAGGACAAGAACCACATGCATTTTGGAAATGTGAAGTCTGAAACCCCGATAAGGTGGAAAGTTCCATTGTGGGGCCAGCTAACGTCATATCGAAAAATAGGGATTCGGAGGATCGGGAATCCTGAGGACAAATGCGTTTCGGCATTTGAAAGCCCGAAACCCCGAAAGGGACTCCGATCATATAGGGGAAGGTCATGTGGACTAGGAAATAGCTAGGGGGGCTAAAGGATATTAAAGCATTTCAGCGCATTGACATTTCGTGGATCGGCATTTTGGGGTCCAGTGGACGAGGGGTTGAGCGGTTGTGTTATGCGACCCCGAAATAGAGCCGTGGTTTTATGTGTAGTGGTCGTGTGGGCCAAGACTTATCCCTTAGGTCTAGTCGTCGAAAAAGGTGTTTCGAAATTTTGGAGATTCAGCGTTCGGGGAATTGAGAGAATAGGGGTTCTCGTGACATCGGGAATCAGGGAACCTCGAAGCCTGAAATCACATTTCCTGTGGGGAAAATGTTCATAGTCACGTTAGGCCCGTGAAGGAAAAGGAAGGACACATGGATCGATTTTAATAGAGATTCCAGTGGGAATCGAAAGAGCCACTTCGGCTCGAAGGTGAAGTTAGAACGATCCGGTAAAGACCAAGAGGTCAGCGCAGGGGCCTTCGCTGAGGCAGAGGGTGCATCTACGTCAAGTTTGGTATCAGAGCCTGATTCTTGCTTGTACATTTCAGGCAAGGGAAGCTAGAGAAGGAGAGCACTCTGATACACACATCAATTGTGGTATCAGAGTGAGAAATCTGTTTGTATATTTCAAGTAGAGGGAGAAGACAAAACAAGACAGGGCTGCTGGAGACTTTGTGATGGTTGTTTGCAGGTAGGCAACAATCAAGAAGACAGTCAGAAGGACTATAGGAGAAGCTGAGACACTCAGGGTGTAGGAGTGAGCAGCAGATTTTCCAGGAGGGTAGACATAGACAACAACATGGCTACTCAAGGCCATAGGTATGCTGGAAGGAAAAGTCCAGAGCTGATGAGCAGAATTGAAAGGGGGAAAGAACTTGCTGACATCAAGGAAAGAATGGAAGAGCTTAAACTGTGAATGCAGTAGGATACCAGGTCAAGATGGGTATATGAATGGCCCATGAGGAAGCTGAAGGTAAAATGGCCAGTCAAGGAGTTGATGGTCATAAGAAAACGAAGGCTGTTAAAAGGATGGTTGAGGCATACTGAAAACCTCGACGGACCTGAGGAGATGGTTCAGATATGTGAACTAGAGACTGGGAAAATTCTCAGTGAAGAGAATGAAATGGGATCAGCTGGAGATCTCAAGAATTGCCAGGAGGGTAGAGAGGAAATTCCAAATTTCCAGGTGGGCAAGGAGTTGAGATCAGCTAAAGATGTCACGGACTGTCAGGAAGATAGCCAAGGAATTTCACATTGCTAGCTGGGTAATGAAATGAGGTCACCATAGGATCTCAAGGAATACCAAGAGGGAAGCAAAAGGTTTCCAGTTTGCGAGGTGGGCAAGGGAACAAAGATGGAATCAGTTGATTCCATGGACTGCCAGGAGGGCAGCAGGGAAATCCCATATTGCCAGATGGACAGGGATGAGCAGTTGAGTTGGGATCAACCAGAGGAGCTGACAGAGAAGGTTAGCTCAGACATGGATGTGGATCAACCAGAGCAACTGACAGGGAAGGAAGATCAGAAAAATCTTCTAATGATTGGGGGAATTGGAATATTCCTACCACTTAACCCGGAGGAGGAAAAATTCTGTGTTTCCAACGATACAACAGAAGAAAGGAAACTAGCTGAGACTGTTAGGGAAAAAGAATTGGAGCAGTTATTTGAGACTGCCCAAGCAGAAGAAGAAGAGGATGATGAGCATTCCAAGGAATGGCTCAATATTTTCAGCCAGGAGATTGAAAAGACTACAACCTGGGAGTTTGCAACAGAAGAAGAGGAAGAGGCAGACACCATTAGCTTTTCTTATTTGTATGAACAGATTGAATCCCTAGAGATAAGAGTGAAGGTGAAGAGCGTGCACATCCAACAAGTGAAGTTGGTAGCATATGAAGAAGGCATGGGAGATCATAGTGATCTGCCCATTTGCAGAAAATTTTTGCAGCTGGGAAGACTGCATGAACAGGGCTAGCCATTGGAGCAGCTGGACAAAGTGATCGACATGATCAGGGAGTTGATGATCCGGTCAGAAAAAACTATCAGCAAGGGGAGGCTGAGCAGAAGGAAAGAAGTAGCAACAATAGTGCAGAAGCAGTAGCAGGGAGATGGAGTAGATGAAAGGCTCCAGAAATTTGTTTGGGATCCAGGAGGATTTCAACAGCTGATATGGGAAGCTCATGAGAAGGAGATCATGAATTTTGTAGCTGAGGAGTATGATGTAGGAGCATTGCTCCACGTCAGCCAACTAGCCAGCCAACCAGCCACGTTAGCTCATGCATTCAAGGATGAAGAGAGGCATAGCCCTCATCTTTAATTTTGAATTAGAATGTAATCAATGTTGTAGGCTATTGAGCCATGGAGCCGTGCCTTTGTGCAGGCATTAGAGTAGGTAGGCATTTAAATGTTTGTAAGGATGAGATCTATATACAGATTTGTGGACTAGATAGCCCATTCAATGTAATTGAATAGGGTAGGTAGGTTGGAGGGAAGAGCTCGAAGATCCCCCTCAGGAAAAAGATCAATTTCGATCTCATTTTGAGGAGAGAATGGTATAAGGGTTATATGGTAAGAGTTAGGGTCTACGAGTAGAGAGCAGAAGAGAAGGAGCCGAGACCTTGTTACAGTCCATGCTCAGAAACACCATTGTAAACAGGCATTTGCCATTTAATATAAACAACCGTTTTTCCTGCATCTTTCATGTGTTGAATGAATATTTGTGAGTGTTATTTTATGCTGTAGATGTATGCTATAGGTTTTCATTTGCAGGGTTTTGTTTGATTTCAAGATTGAGAGGTCTTTGAGACTGTCACACCAGGAGGGTGTGACAGAATGCTGCGGGTTCTGGTAGCCGTGCACAGAGGGTGCATTTCTGAACTCTACGGAGTCAGACCGAGGCATGCCAGGTGGGTACAAAATTTGAAATCATCAATTCAGGAAAGACCTGTGAGGTTGATGAATACATCAGGAGGCAAGGTTGTGGAGTAGAACACAGTTGTAGACAGAATCTCTGAGGAGATCTATGAAGCTCTGCCAGGTGGGAATTGAGCTAGTGCAAGGAGTGCACAGAAGGACTCTGCTATGAGTTCTGTATAACTCTACCAGGAGGGCATTGAGATAGTGTGCAGACAGGCACAAGAAGAGAACCTGGTTGAGTTCTATATTTTGGAAGAAGAGTCCAAGGAGAAGGACCTTCACAGGGTTGCTAAACACCCTGAAAATATCAGCAAGAGGTTGCTTGAGGGAAGGATAGCGAGGAGGGCATCTCAATTCTCCATTTGAGGGAGAAAGGAAAAAGGACGAGTTTCCTTGGAGGTCGAATCTATAGAAAAAATTAGGAGAGATAGCAACTTTGTATGCATGTGAAGACTCTGCAGGAGTGCAGATGTTAGAATCCCTTGAGGATTCGAAGGATAAGCTCAAGAGGAGTAGTGCTTTCAGCACATGAAGCCGTAGCTGCAGAAGTCACAGAACTCCTTGATGAATTCAGAGTCCCCAAAGCTCAGGAGGGACAACATTTTCATATACGCGTGGGAGGACTCAAGTCAAAGAGTTCACAGAGAAGAAAGAAGGTAAAGGTTGAGGCCTTGGAGAAATTGGAATTCTTCCAAGTCTGGGAAGAATGTGCAGAGAATCTCAGGAGGAGGCACAGTCGCCACCTGATCAGACTGCAAAAAGGATCTGGACCATTGAGAGTTTCACATCCAAGGAGAAGTAGGAGGAGCACACAAGGAGGATGGATCTAGACTGTCGGATCTAGGTCCAATTACCCATCATCCATTGGATTTGATGGGAGTTGCATGAGGTTTGAACTTCATGAATAGGAGGGTGAAAGTCCCGAAAGGTGTCGGGACATCGGGATATCGGTATTCGAGAAATCAGGGGTTCTGATGTCGAGAGGTCGGGAATCTCCAAGATGAAAACCTCGAAACAGATCTGAGCCGTCCATTGGTTGGGACACATGGCAGAGATCGGGAGCTGTCGGTATTTCAGAGTTCAGAACTTCGGGTATCAAGGGGTCCAATACATTTCGGAACCGCGAAGTTCGAAATCGTGAAATGGATGTGGATCATCCATCTTGAAGGGACGCGTGGTAGAAATCGAGACCTTCGGGAAAATTCCCGAAAAGGGAGAGTCCATCGGCATATCGGGATTCAGCAGATCGCGAATCCTGAGGATAAGAACCACGTGCATTTCAAAAATGTGAAGTTCGAAACCCCGATAAGGTGGAAAGTTACATTATGGGGCCAGCTGACGTCATATTGAAAAATCAGGATTCGGAGGATCGAGAATCCTGAGGACAAATGCATTTCAGCATCTGAAAGCCTGAAACCCCGAAAGGGACTTTGGTCATATAGGGGAAGGTCATGTGGACCAGGAAATAGCTAGGGGGGCTAAAGGCTATTAAAGCGTTTCGGCACATCGGCGTTTCATGGATCGGCATTTAGGGGTCCAGTGGATGAGGGGTTGAGCAGTTGTGTTGCGCGAACCTGAAATAGAGCCATGGTTTTATGTGTAGTGGTCATGTGGGCCAAGACTCCAAGACTTATCCCTTAGGGCTAGTCGCCAAAAAAGGTGTTTCGGCATTTCAAAGATTCGACGTTCGGGGAATCGAGAGAGCAGGGGTTCTCGTGACATCGGGAATCAGGGAACCCTGAAGCCCGAAATCACATTTCCTGTGGGGAAAATGTTCACGGTCATGTTAGGCCCGTGAAGGAAAAGGAAGAACCTGTGGATCGATTTTAATAGAGATTCCAGTGGGAATCGAAAGAGCCACTTCGACTCGAATCTATACTTAGAAAACCTTGTCAACCTAGTTGTTGAGGAGGGAAAGAGTTATAACAACACAATACTTCAACAATAATTGTTCTATTGTTACAAATATTGAATACCTTGTCGACCTACTTTCTAGAACAATGTGTCCTTGTTATCCCCCCTACTAGAGCAAGTGATATTTTTGATGGCACAAAAATGACAACCTTGTTGAGTCCATATTTCATTGCTATTCCTCCTGGGTATGGGTAAATTGACTTGTATATGAAACAAAAATGTTGGATATGACCATCATCATAATGCTAGAGCCATGCATAGAGTATGAATAAAAGGGTTCACTCATTTTTGTGGAAAACTGTATAGCTTCTCTTTTAGTTCTAAGAGTCCTAGTGCTTGAATCTCTATGTGATTTATATAAGGTCTCTTTATTTGTCCTTGGGTCAACATTCATAGTGATAAGTCAACTTGATGGCCAAGTAGACTTCAACCAAACTTGGTGACTTCAATACCCATGCCAACTTTTAGTCAAGTTGGTGACTCCTAAACCCATTTTGACTTTGACTCAACTTGGTGTCTTCAATGCCCATGTTGACTTTGACTCATCTTAGTGACTCAAAAACGTTACTCAATCTCAACAAGGTGATTGGACAAAGAGAGTCTTTGTGTAATGTATCAACACATTCGTTTGGTAGGCTCTAAATTTTCTTCCATCTTTCTTTCTTTTCACTCTAATATAACTATGTAATGACCCCAATGTCATTACTTAAAGGGGTGTTAAACATTTGATTTTGTACTTTTATACCAATTTATTTCCAGTCCAGTAAGACATTTCAAATAGATGGCATCCTATAAGTAACCTACATGCCTATAGAATGTATTATGGTATTTGTGGGTATTTTAGTCCTTACTGGTGACCTAGAAATTGGTTGTATTAAAGGTCTAACATACATCCTAAATGAGGACTCTAAGAATCCAAAAAACCCTAGTTTCAATCATTGTTTATTTGAGTCAGTTGCTTCCTTAATGAGAATATCCCGTGAAAGAGAACCAAGATTGATTCCAATTTTTGAGGTAAATCTGTTTCCTTCCTTACAAACCATTTTGGTTCATGATGTCACCATATTCTTACCATATTCTCTTTAGTTGTTGGCTCATATTATTGAGATAAATTGACCTCCTCTTCCTACAACCTACATGCATATTTTTTTTCTTTTTTACTTTTATACCAATTTATTTCAGACCCGTAAGACATTTCAAATAGATGACATCCTACAGGCATCCTACAGAAACATAGGATGTATTATGAGAGTTATGGGTATTGAAGACCTTAATGGTGACCTGGAAATTGGTTTTCTTACAAGTCTAACATATATCCTAAATGAGGTCGGTAAGAATCCAAAAAACCCTTGTTTCAATCATTATTTATTTGTTTCATTTTTTGCCTTAATGATAAGATCATGTGAAAGAGAATGATGTTTGATTCCAAATTTTGAGGAAAATATGTTTCCTGTATTACAAACCATTTTGGTTCATGATGTCACTAAATTGTACCATATGTTATTCATTTGTTGGCTAAGATTATTGAGATAAATCGGCCTCCTCTTCCTACAACCTACATGTATATTTTTCATCTTTTTCTCTCCCTTGATTCCTATCAAAAGAAAGCCAATGTCCCAACCCTTTTACGGTTATTAAAAGTATATTTACAAAATTCCCCTCAGAAACTAACTTAGGAGGGGCCTTTGAGTCAATTGATGGGAATATTTAACAAGCCTATAATATTATTTTCTAGTCTTTGATTGATGTGCATTCTTATATTAAGGTTTTGGACTTGGAGAGCTATGTAATCTATAATAATGCATTTACCTCATTAATAAATTGGGAAAGTTGTTCTCATATACTCTAATGTTTGGGTTTTTTCATGGTTCTATCTTTTCTTTATATCGCCAACAACAGGTTTTGTCTTGGATCTATCTCTAATTTGTTTTGCAAGTAAGTTGTTGCTTATAATTTAGTATTAGAGTAGTAATATCTTGGATTAGTCCTTTTCAATTATATGTTAAGGTTATTTGGAGTCTTCCAATGCTCTCATTGAAGTACTCAAACTACAACCTAGGGTTTCCACCTCCACCTTCCATATAGACACTATAATCTCATTACCTAAGTATGGTGGCTAGATGCACATAGATGATTTGGATTCATAGATACATAACCTCACTGTCTACTTTATAAACCTACCCAAATATGACCAAGCCACAACACCCTCTTGCAGGTAACCATTTAGAGGGACTTTCATAATCTTGGTGGTAGTCTCATGAAAATTTTGTGAAGGCATATGTGTATTTAAACATATAACACACTACAAGTATCATTCCACCTATATAACTACATGAGACACCTTGTTCTAGGTGTTAATAAGGAATTTGTTTCCACCACATTACTTATCTAACCTAATGTGTAGGTGGTTGTAGTTTCATCAAGATCCATGGAAAATTGTACAATAGTTTATTGAAGTATGCACCAAGCTCTACCTCTAACCTTGGATAAGATATAAAAAATATGTACTTATTCTTAAGTACTTCAATTCTAGTTTACTTCTTATTTTTCCCTCACACTAATTTTTCCCTCCCCCTTTGATGGTGCCACTATCAAAATACCCAAAAACATGGTGTTTTCGAATACTAATTATTATAGTGATAAGACACATTCAAAACCATATATCTCGATGAGAAAATGCATGACTTTGTCACAACCCCTTCCTCTCCTAAACCTTCTCCTCCTCCTAAAATTGTTTCTTTTTCCAAACTTACTTACCACTAACCACTCCTTACTATTGATGAAACATGCACCTATTTTCCACCTACCTGTACCAAACAATCATATATACAAGTATATTGAAGGCATTGAAACCATAACACGACACCTACATGATACAACACACACTCTAAAATGGATCATGTGCACTTCAAGAATACCTACAACAAATCTACAGTTTATCAACAAAAACTATCACACAACATGCCCACCAACTTGACACCTGTTAAATTTTTAATTAAAATAATGTACCAAGGCAAGTGTTTCTCTTCCCTAGGCCCTAAGGGGGAGAAATTGCCGAATATGGGTCTTAGTCAAATTAATTTGTGAGATGCAAATTAAAA